>JAYRBW010062642.1:0-30205 GCA_036023295.1 Invenusta paracnida
AGAATTTTGTTTAAATAGATAAAAATAATTAATAATTTGAATTTGGCGCCACACAATCCCGCGCACTTTTAAATTTGTATTTGGCGCAAAATTTTGTTGCCATGGGGCCAGAAGGGGGGGAGAGGGGGGAGGGGGGAAGGTCCTTTGTTCTCGTGTCACACCTTCCCTACTACTAATATATATATTTATACTTTATAACACGAAACTATAGTATTAAATAATAATTATATATTGCATTTCAATGCAATATTTATACAAGTTACACATGAATAATTGAATGTTTTATGTAATTATTGTATAAATACCAACACACCATTCCGAGCATAGTTTTACCCCATTAATGACCTTTGACAATATGAACCAAACAAATGAAAAACAAATATTGTAACAGTTTGTGATATTTATATAATATATGTAGGTATATATATATGTATATATATATATATATATTTAGATATTAAATGTTTTAATATACAATAAACATAAAGAAGTAAACAACGGCAAGGTCAATTTAAAAATAAAAATAACAAATATATGTACTGATCTTATCATTTTATAAATTGACCACAAAATGTTGTTCTATATAATATATGTATATATAGTAAATCTATGGATATAGGGGGTAAAATGAGTACATTCAATGAAGTGAAGGAAATTCATTTTATTGTTGATATGAATTTCAGTTGATTTTGTTATGAAATAGTGGAACTGAAATATAAACACAAACTATATTCTATTTCAAATCTATGTAATCCAAGATGCAAAACTGATAATTCAAAGCTGTTTTAAATATAGCAGGTACTCAATTTGGATTATAGAATAAAATAATCATATTGATTATGTTATAAAATCAGTATCTTTGGTTTTAAATGCTTCTAGCCTTAAATACATACACATTTTATACATATATGCTTAAACATTTTAATGGAGATAACTAGGTATATATATAACATATTTAGTTGATGCGAATATGAAATATATATATATATATATTATTAAGATACAGGTACATAAAAATTCAATCTATAAGTAAATATACATGTATTAATTATAAATTGAAAGAATATCCAGAATACTTTGTACTGTCAAATAATAAAGATGAATAATTTATATATTTATATGTGTCTTGTTTGATATAATTTTGGAAGAACAGTTCGCCCACAAATATTTAAGGTTACTCATTAATATATTTTTAATAAAGGTGGCAAATAAAGTTACTATACAACTAAACAAGAAAGTTTAGAGAAATAATACTTATAGGTATTTACAATTAACTGAAATAATCATGTTAGATACTATATTAACTCAGCTCTATAAGCTCACTTTACTTCACTTCAGTTCGTTGCTTTATTTGGTATATGAAATTGTCTTATCTTTCTGAATTTAAATTCCTCAATTTATAATTTTTGTACATATAACTGTATAGCAACTTTATGGCTACTCTGTACCTATATGTAGTTTCATTTCTTTATCTCGAACTATTTATCTACACATTATGAATTAGGTTGTCAGTTTCATCATCTTCATCTTCATCATGAGGATTATCGTCATCAACATAATTATTATCGCTAACATGCTTATTAAAGTTGTGTTGTTTCAGTTTCTCTGTTTTGGTTTCCATCACCGTTAATTTAGACTCGCCTGGTGCACCTCCAGACAACACCACTTCAGACTTTTTGTAATTTCCCAACTTCAGTCCAGTCCCAGAACTAGATGTAGTAGTAGGGTCTATTATTTTTGTGTTTTCTGCATCTGCTGTCTGTCTTGGTAGCCATGGAGAGGAAAGTTTCAGCTTTGTCTTTTTTCCGTTGCCAATAGAAACAGCGCTATCGTCATTTTTTATCGGTGTTTCTGATTTTGTAACACCACCTGGCGTTACAGGCCCCACTGAGCAGGCTCCATTGGGCTGATGAACAGTACAGGAGCACTGGAACTTGTCGGAGTCCTTAACGGCCTTGCCAGTTCCAACCGGAAGTGGTGGTGTCTTTATTGAACGCATGGCCATATAGTTGGTTGCTTGGGTGGGCTCGTTCAAGTTTTCTGTGGCGCCGGGCTCCTGAGCCATGCCGCAAATCTCCCGCAGCTGCGTGCGGAAGTGTTTATTGAGTGTGACGTAGACGAAGAAATTAACGGTGTAGGCAATGAAAGTGAGATTCTGCGTTACCATTCGATAATAACTGTAAGCGACGCACCGTGTGCTACCACCGCAGCTAGGGTAAAACACTGCAAATATCTTGGCATAGGCGAAGGCTTGTGGAATCTGTCCACAGAGGAATAGGCCGATAACAACGATTAGTAGGGCAGTCAACTTGCGCTGGGCTTTCAGACGGCGGTCATTGACTCGCGTCACAGTTTGCGAAGTGCGCTTTGTCGCAGTTTTTACTAAGTAGAGAAGTAGGGCATTGGCTATGCAGAGGAAGATGAGTGGGATAAATTGAACGAGGATCAAACGCAGCCACACATAGCCTGAGAATATGGGTGAGTTGCCAAAGGTGGTAAATCTGATCGAGAGACCACCCCTTGGTGTTGGGGTCACGTATTGGACGAAGAACATGGGCAAGTTGAGCATCAGGGCGGCTCCCACGATAACTGCGATGTAAATACGCGCGTTCCTGGGTGCGCAGTGTGTCCTTGAGAGGTGGTGGTAGCGCATAGTAAGATAACGCTCCATGGAAAGTGCCACTGTCATCCACACACTTACAGTTTCAGAGATGTTGCCCACAGCAAAGGCTACATAGCCAACGAAGTAGGTGAGGGTGAAGCGAAACATTCGAAAGTTAGGGTTGGAGCAGGCTTCGAGGAAGTGTGGGTTGCATCTGAAATGAACAAGAAGAGGGAGGGGGCAGTCTATTATCGGTCTGTTTTATAAATTCTAGGAGAAATTTTAAAAGAAAATACAATAGTTTAATTAGAATCATATATATATACTTATACAGCAGAAACTTTCCATCGATGATGTTACGGAAGTTTGAAATATATAACGTTACACATAAAAGTTAAAAAGTAAGGTTCACAATGTATATATGGAATACAATCTTATAATTCTATTTATAAAACAAATACTATTCTCGTCGTGTTGATAGATGAGACATACTGTTAAATAGTTGATTGTCTGCAATTCAAGGATCTTATCTGCGTTTCTTTGTCTCGTCTAATTGTTTAGATACATTTTTTACATATCCATTTAAAGTATATCGTAGTTTTGTTTGATTTAGTAAATGTTGTTTATTTCTAAATACCTTTAAATCACTATGATATAATTGAATTGCTGAAATACAATCTTAGTACGATATAAACTAAAATATATATGATCTAATGCTGTCTTTTTATTTATTGAAAAACTATCACATATGAAAAAAATGCTTGTTTAAGCATAATTATTTTAATATGAATTACAAGATTAATAACAAAAATATTATTTGTTATTCTCTGCATACTGAAATGAAAATCATGGGTTTTATGATAATTATAATAAATTTGCCAATTATCTAATTAGTGTATAAAGTTTTCTGACAAACTGGTGGATCTAAAAATGTATACATTATTTGGTTTCAATTTATGTTTTGAGCTAAACAGAATTGAATAAGTGTATTTAAATATTTTTAGGTACAATTAGATGCCTTATATAAAAATTATTTGAAATAACATTCAGGATGTATTTATTATTATTGCAATCTTGAAATAAATATATCAAGTTGTGTTCCAAAAATTAAACAATAATTACGAAGAAATATCACTAAACTTCGAAAAATAATTACAAAATTGCAAACTAATGTAAAATGCAAAGCAATAACTTATAAAACAATTATAAACTTCACAGATTTCTTAATAGTCTAATATAAGACTGAAAATCCGATTTTAAGAGGACACTTATTTCATGAAAATATACAGACGTATGTTAATCCGTTTACATAAAAGTTATAAATATAATTAATAATTAGGATCAAATTCAATGAACTAAAATAATATAATTTTGGAGATAATTACGGAAATATTTAGAAGAAGATACATTATATGCTACAGAAAAGTGATCAAAAAGGTATTTTTTGCTCTCAAATCAAATTAATCTAATAACTTTATTATTTAAATTAATGCGTCAACATATTTTCTTAATTAACTAATATTCTTATTAGCATTTTTATTTATATAATATAAAGAATACAAACACTGAATTTTATTGAATATTCAAAAATAAAACAATTTCATTGATTTTGAAAATTTAGGAATTTTTACATAAAAGACATTTTTTACCAAGGTCACGTGACCACCTAAAAGTTATAAACTATGTTTTATGAAAAGTAACGGAAGCTTATATTATGCTGCTCCATTTGTTCATTTGAAAAAATTCTGGAAGGGGGCACTGCACCAAAATGAATGCTGGAGGGGGACACTGCACGCCCCCCCCCGGTACCGGTATGGATAGGGTATAAACATAAATCAAATAAAACGTTTTTATTCGCATCTTAAGTATATATTTAATTTTACGGTATGCCATTTTAATTAAAATTACTTCAGTATTTAAATGTAAACATTGAAAAATAATAATAAGCGTGTTATCTTTCTTTATTGCAATTGGAAATGTATACACCAAAATCATAGGTATAAACGTATATTGTTTCCACTCAAAACTATCGTAATACTATTGTTCAATTTTAACAGAAGCACTGACAGTATACTTCCAACTTTCGACAATATTTGATTAGGTCAACAGTATATTAGTAGCCTCGAACGAACAACCTCGAGAATACTATGTAAATAATATGTAACATATTGGTCATTCGATCACTTGCTGGAAGGGAAAATCATGAAATCGATTTAGCACCGCATTGTATAGTTTCTTTTATTCGAAGTAAAACGCTTCTTCTACTACAACAGAAAGCTATTATATTTATTATGAATAAAATGATAGTTTGTTTTTTATTGTGTAGGAGAGTTAGTCACCTTAGAAATACTCTAATCAATTATTTTAAATATTTTCGAGGATATAGCCTCAAAAGCAATAACTAACTTATTCTTCAATAATATTTTCTTTATTAAAAATATTGAACAATGTTATGAAATTAAAAAAAAATCAAATATTGAAAACCAGATGCATTAGATTAATCAACGTATTTTCATTTAATAAAATGATATGTATATGCATGTATGCATTTCTATTATTGTTTCCAGATCACACGAACGCCTTTTCATATAATGAATTGCATGTTGTACATAGAAAAATACAAAATAAAGCAAATTGTAATGTGACTATTAGCGCACATAGTGTATAGTTAGTGCACATTAGTGTATACAGTTATAATTTTGGAGATACAGGAGTTATACATAGTTAAATACGCTTTGAATTCAAACATCATCATAATTAAATAATATTTTTTTGTTTGACATACAAACATATTTTTCACTAACACAAAAAAAAAGTTACACACACACACAATGTTTATTGTTGGAATCATATAGATAGGTATTTGTTTTATTTTATGAACATAGATTGTTCATCTGACAAATGGTGTATACATTTGAAGAAGTATATTTAGATTGAGGTAAAATATAAATATTTTTTCTACATTTTTAATTACCACGATAAAAAAACTTGTATAATACTACATTGATATATTTAGAGTTAATAATAGTATGTAAATTAGTTAGTATATTATACTTTATAAACATAGATTGGTTGTAACACATAAAATTGTGTCACATTTGAAGAAATAAGTTTGTAGTCAAAAATATTGATCCTTTCTATAATAAATTATTAAATTTTAATTTCCAGGATAAAAAGATTTGTAAAAGATTATAGTCTATATTTAAATATATTTTTTCTATAATGATATGTAAATGAGTGAGCCTATACTTAATTTGTTGTTTAATTTGTAGAAATTATATATGTTGACCACAATTGGAAAATGCGCAATAATTTCAATGGAAATATTTTAGATTGTCATTCTATGTATATATTGATTATTTCTATGGTTGGAATATAAACATAATATGTATTTATGTATATAATACTATCATTTGTTTATGGCTACGTCTGAGCAAATATTAAATTACATTTTAGTTTATTATTGTGTGTAGCTTAATTAAATAAAAATATATTTAAATGTGATTAAAAATGTGATTAATAAGAACTCCCACAATTATCAAATGTATTATATTGAAATCATGGTAAATATTTGGAAACACCCACAAACAAATCCATTTTTTTCTGACAATTCTTACAAATGAGCATATATCAAAATATCTTATTTTACACTTATTAAACAAGTTTTCTTTTTATCATATCATGTTACATATTATTATGTATAGACATGATCATCAAAGGCTGTTATGAGATAAAATTCGAAATCTATTTATACATATTTTATATTATCTCAGGGGAATATTTTTTACATATCTACAGATATAAACGTGGACAAATTTGTAAATAAAATTATCTCCAATTGTGCATATTATTGTACAAGTTAAAGCCGAAAAAATACTAGTCTTTTTTTATAATTAAGTACGGATAGTAAAATGTTAAATATAATAACTTCAATATATTACTATTTTATAGATTTTTCTATAATTGTAATTAGTTTGAGAAAATAAAACATGTTCATACTCAGTGATATAGTTATTATTTCGTTATAACTATCCTTTTGCCCACATAGATAACACCGACCACAAAAGAAGTACATATCACATAAGAAAAAAGTAATTAATCTGACTCGAAAATGAATTTTAATGACAAGACTTGCTTTGAGTTCAAGTCCGATCACTACCCAATCTATACATACAAATATACTACCGCCCGCCATGAAAGTAAATTCGATTCGATGTACATAATCGACTGAAAATAAGAAATCGGTGAAGACAATAATATTCTCATATACTTATGGTAATCATCTGACAAATTTTATCTCGCATCTCTCATATTCTATCAAAAATTTCGACATATGAGCTTTATTTTACTGGTAATATATAATGCATAACATTTACAAAGTTATATTTTCTATTCATATATCTGTTTGATTAAAATAAGTTTGACATATTATGTATATATGTATAGCTATATATTGTTGGGAAGAACATACATTTTGTACATATTAATATTTTATGCATGTGCATATAAGTGAATGTTAAAAATTGTCTTTGGTATTGATTTTCTAATTATAAATTTTGTCGCTCAGAAATCTCTGATTATAAAAATTGTATTCAGTTTATCAACATACTAACTAAGCTGTGATCTTGTGGAACTTTAATAATCTCAAGAAGTTTTCAAGAATTGTTTTTTGTATGCATGCAATGTGTCAATATAAAAGTATTTTCAAATTGGTTTAATTTATTTTCCCGAAGTTATTTCATATCACTATAATAAAAAATGGCGAAGTAAAAAACGGAGATAAAACATTATTGCTACAGAGAGGATCATATTTTCAAATGCATCCAATTTCTAGATGAAGTGTTACTTATAAAACAATTGAATATCTATTATATACTTTTAGGTAAAGTTTTTACTATCATGATTTTTACCTATAAAGACAGATTTAAGAAGTTGAGATAAGAAATCCTACAGAATTGTAAAATAATCACTAAACATTATAAATACTTCATTTTTTGGTATGAAAGGTCATATAGCATTGTTTTAAATCTTATTAATTCTGTCTCTTTTGCAATGTTTGAAATTTAAATTGAGTTGTAAAGGTATGTCCCTGTAATTCTTCTCCGTTTCTTTATTTTCACGAAATGTTTATTTTTAATATTAGTTACCAACATGTACTTACTTATTTGTATATTAATGATAGGATAAATTAATTACATATATAAACTATACAACGCAACATACAATATTAACACAACTTATGTAATTTCAATTGTTGCTAGAATTGTAACCTCCGAAAATAACATGTAATAAACTTTTTTTAATTGTGTTATAATGTGAAACTGAATTTTATTCCATTGTTGAAGTTTTTAATATGCATTAAAAGCATAATTTTGCATTCTGTATACTTTTATTATATATTATTATAATTAGTTTATATGTATATAAAGAAATTAAGTTAGTGAGTATTTATTTCATAAATTGAAGGATAGTAAAAACAGGATATTTCAATAACATATTTCTCTCAGTTGAAAAGATATGTAAAGATATCACTACATATAAAAGAAAAATTGGATAAAATAAGTATTTCAAACTTGCACGACAAAAACAATAAAACGGTTAACAAAGCGACACAAAATTATCTATTTTAATGATCTATTTCAAAATAGAACATGCTATCCTACTTACTTTAACAAATATGCGTTAGCCGTTATCGACACTGAGTGACATAATTTAATTGAGTTAAATTTGAAAATAATTTAAATATTTACGAAAAAAGTATAAATGAAAGGGTAATATTATGATGCCTTCTACAGTTTATTTTTTATATTCCATAGGTAATGTTTCATATATATATTCTGTTTAATAGAAACATTGTATTCTTTTATTTTAAAAATTGGTACACATATAGTGAGCATACAAACTTCTAAAATGTCTTTATGTAAATTCTTTACAAATGCTGCTTTTCCATTTATTGTGTTAGACAATTATATCAACAATAAAGATGAGCTTAACATGTTTTGATAAATTTGCCGTTATTGTGTTATTTGATTATGGAAACAATGAAGTATAATAGATTGTATTGTTGTGTCACAAAAAACTAAATTTAGAACTTGTGTATTATCACTCAAAAAGATATTTTATGACTTTATATATATAAATATATTATAAATTATATATACATTTATATCAATTCTATAACACGCATAATTGAAATGACCTCTTTGACATAAATATTTATTATATATATATATATGTACTTATTGACTATGATCATTATATGGGTAGTGTACCTACTTTAACTAATTATGCATATAAATTATAGATTTGTTATTCTATACGTATCGCTGCGTTTTTTTTAACAAGTTTGGAACTAGCAGAGCATTATGTACACAAATATACTTAATGATTTCGTTCATATACTGAAAATTTTAATTCGAATATTATGAATTTTTAATTGTAATTATTAGGATATTATACAGGATATGATGAATGAACAAAAATATAACTCCCCGAGAATATACTAATTGTGATTACAATAATCATTTCAAAAATAAAGTATACACTAACTCATTTACATATTAAAATAGAAAAATATTAACATATCAATTTAACATTTTTACTATAAGTCTTTTTATTGGGATATATCAAATCTCCAAAGGATCTTTATTATTAACCATAGTCTCACATCTTTAAATTAATATGGACATTTTTTTAGATAACCAATCTATGTATATAAAGTAAAACAAATATCTATAATTCTACTATTTTGATATTAGATGATCCCTAATACGGGAGTTAAACAGGAGATCAACTTTTCTCAAAACACAGTTAAATATCTATATTTACAGTACATATATATCTATCAACTCCAACTTAAAGTTTATTATACATATAGTGATGGCATTTTGTTTCCATAAAGCTGATACATAATCTAGTTGACCTCATACGTTATTTGCGGCGTGCTATTTTTTGACTTGAGTATCAAAGTTTCCAAAGTCAGTTATTTATTCAATATTATCGACATATTGTGAAAGTTCTAATTGCACACAGTTGCGCATTTGTTAAACGGCAATTCTATTTCATCCGGATGAATGGAGGCTACACAAACAGTAATCAACCTATACTGGAACATAACTACAAATTTACGGTGTAGATAATCTATTTAACTTTATTTTAAATATTTAATGAATCAATTACCATCATTTGAAAAGGTCGATGCAAAGAAGCAGAAGTGATTCGAAATAGGGGAATGTATAATTTAATGAGCTTACAATTTTTAGCCTATTTGTACATGACTTTTTGCGTTAGAAATGTATACAAGCACTCGATAACTACAAAAATGATGAAAAAAATGCATGTCAAGATTACATATGTATATGCAATATTTTTTTATACTAATAATTACTATTATTGTAATATGCATAAATATTTAAAATAAAGATACCCAACTGATTTAGTGAAATAGTTTCTTAACCTTATATCTATACTGAGCTTGCCCTGTTTTATTTTTGCAGTCACTTTTAAACAACGCGAGCTTAAGCTAGGGCCGTGACTTTTCCTAACTATATATGTTCAACAACATTTAATAACTTTTTCATTACATTTACACCCTCAGGAGACATGCTATAGCCCTCCAGATTGCATCACCCCTTATTCTAATTTCAATATAATTTTTAATCAATAAAACATATAGTTTGAAAAACATAACTGTATTGTGCATACCTGATAATATCGTTGTACATAAATTGATAATATTTACATAATATAATGTTCATCGTACAAATTTACAATGATAGTTTTATTCTTAAATTGTATATTAATTGTAAATCGTACATAAATGTTTGATACAAATCTCAAATATTTGTAAATTAAAAGGTTTATATTTGATATTTATTAACGTTTATGTAAAAATTTGTTTCAAAAATGCCGTTACTTCAGGAACATCCTAAATATAATAATGGACAATAATATACATTAGAATATATGACCATTTAGTATTGCATAACGTTTTAATTATTTCGAATACAGTTTTAAAACAATGTAAAATATAGAATTTAATTGTTACTATATTTTTTTATTTTGAAATGCAATTAAAATATTAATTTTATTAAAAACATTTTTTTTAATTATAAGGGATAAAGGGAAAGTGGATAAGACGAAAGGGGATAAGACCGTCTTTTTTATGTATCCTTGATAATTTATTAAATTATTTTAAATTCTTATATGCTTGACTCTAAAATGTGATTATTTATTTAAATTTACCTATATAATAAAATAAAAAATGATACTGTTGTATATAATTTATTTACTTGTTACAAGATTATATTTTTCAAATAGAGTATTTTTAAATAAATAGGGTAAAACAGATTATGATATTTACCAATAAATTGTGCAAACTTTGTGTAGGTAATATCTTTTTCAGAAAAATTATTCAAAAACGTTGTTTGACATATTTTATTAAAAGTTATTAATATATAATTTGAAAATTGTTCTGTGTTTGAATTATAACTTTTATTTTGGTTATTGAAAGGGTATATTCTTACAAATAAAAATTATTATAAATATAAGTATACCTATAAGAAATTGATTATGTGTCGCTTGTAATCTAAGTTTTTGATAGAAATATGACTTTTTATAAATATCCTCCTAAACTTAATTAAAGATACATTTACAGTCATGATGAATCTTTTTCGTTTTAACTTATTTATATATCTACAATTTATAAAGAAAACAATGACTGTATAAAAAAGGTATACACAACTGTATAAATCTAAATATATAAACACTTTACTGGATCCAGTCAAAATATTTCAGGAAATTTATTTGCATCTTAGAATCCAAACATTATTTTAAAATAAATTTAGTTCAGATAGAAAATTATATTTTCCCCCAATTATCCCTTTTAACATAATATGAACTGCTCTAGTTGTTACAAATGTAATGTCAAGAATAATTTAGAAGCTATTAATCGTGTTTTATATGTTACCCATCGGTTTCTATGTGCGCGCATATCCTTCAGGATAACAATCTAAAAATGATATCTTAATAATTACAGAAATTTATTGGTAAACCTTTTTTAATCAAATTGCTCCTAGATGGCCTTTTTCTGCTCCCTTTTTCATGCTCATATTACAGATTTCCAAAATATTATTCTCCCAAAACTAAGTTTAGACAGGATTTTGTGTATAATTTTTTTATAGTCACAGTCAGTAGTATATTTTTAATTATACCGTCTAGCATTTTAGAAGGACATTCAAACCTGAAATTAAATTAATTTGTTGTTTTCAAAGTATTTTGTAATAAATTATGTTTTAATCAGAAATATTTTAAAGATTTTAGAGTAAATAAGTAGACTTTATTAATATATATATGTTCACGTATTCAAATTTTAAAAAATAAATATGCTCATATAATTATTGCATTTTGTATTCATATTGCATATCAAATAGTTTTATACAAATTGTTTAAAATAGTATTTTTAATAACAGAATTCTTAAACAAATCAATTAAATGACGCCATTTAATAAAAAAACACCTTTAAACCGAAATTAAATTGCTGCTATCTTCAATTTTGATGCAATGAGGTCACACTAATCTAGCATATAAATTTAAATATTATATTAAACTTATGTGAATTCTTTTTTTTTTAATTCTTTGTTTAATAATTTGGAAAATATATTAGAATCAATTTTAAAGCTAATAATATAATACGCTTAATGCTGGCAGAAGTTTAAGTGTAGCATATTTTGCAATGTAAAAATATGCCATCTTTATCTTGAACTGCAAAATGCATATTTGATTAAAATCACGTGATATAGTTAGTCAAATTTTCTATTAGGAATAGCTTTTTAATTTCGTATATTACATTTTAAGCCTTTAAAAATCCAATTTACTGACCACAAATCAATATGGCAAAAGTTATTCAAAGGTTTAGTTAACCTATACAATGTATCTCGGATATATGTACGTCTACGAATAAATTGAATAAATTATATTACAAAATATACAATAAGCAAAAACACAGTAAGCAAAAACACAAGATTTAATACAATGGAACCAACAGACAAGACTTGTTCCAACACGTAGTCAGTACTTAAAACAAAGTTAGGTCGCAGTTATACTAAGTTATAGTACAGAGTATACAACAATAATAGTTCTGAATTATGTGAGTTCAGCTCTGGTTTATTTAGTCCGATTAGAATGAAGCTTCCTTTATTAACAGGTCTTACATAGAATGCTGAAGCAATTGGAGAAGAAGTCAATATCCATAGTGTCAACAAAGAATAATAATAGGAAACAACATATACCATGCTAACAAATATCATAGTATTTCACAACTTTAACATCGCTTTTCATTAGTAAAAGTAATAAACATACTCCGTAATAATTGTACTATTTAACCACGTACGTTTTTCGGGAGAAAGCTCTACTCAAGTTAAGTTCACTTTAAAGTTTAAAAGTAATTTTGGAAATGTGAATTAATCAATGAGATATAGCTTAATAATTTCTATTGGAATACATAATTTTCTAAAGGCTATATTTAAATTTTAAATATAGCCTTATATATAAAAAATATGAAATGTAAAGTATGATTTACTTTTTATAAACGTTTTTTCTTAATTATAAAATACAATAAAGACAAGACTGTTTAAAAGGCTTTCCGTTTTGACAATATATAAGTTTAATAAATACTAAATTTATATTAGTCACTATAAGCTTAAATTAATGAATCGACAATAGTTCAATGCTGCAGCACAAATCAATTTGTTAAATGGAATAGTCTGTCTATCTATATTCTTCGTACAGTTTTAGAAAAAAACTAAAACCCGACCATGAGGAACGGACCTTTCATCTCTGGGACATGAATAAAACACTCAGATAAGATTCGTTCGTGGGGATGGAGTGCGGGTCTGTTACACTTCTTTAGGCAGAGCCGCTCGGTGACGCCTATAGCGTCGAGACTACGGCGGTGGCAACACGTCCCGTAAAGCAGTAACACTGTACAAGTGCAGTCTATCTACACAAGCGGAGTTTACGACATGGGTAAACAAATGTAATAAATCCTCAAGGCCATAGTGCCTGGTATTACTGACTTCTATTCTCCAATATAGGTAAGTAAGAAAGCAATCTTATATAGGGCAATCAGTGAGACCCTCATGGAGTGGAATGGTAGCCAAGGAGGTTGGACTCCTGCCTTCAAACCTGAAGGTAGCAAGTTTGAACCCCAGTACATTACTCCTGGCTTTAACAAACCGTAGCATTGAGTTAATTATCGGTTGATTAGTTGAAGCCTATGCTATGGAGACTATTTTAAAAATAAATATCCCTTCAAGGTAGAACAACATTTTTTGTTTTATACCTGAAAAATTGAAACAAACATTTTAATTAATTAGTACAAACGATTAAACTTATTTACCCAATTGATTTACATTTTGATATAAAAATATATTCATGAAGTTTCAAAAGATCTCTATTGTAAAATCATACTTTTTTAATTGGGTACATGAACTATATTATATATGAAATATAAAACCTCGTGCTTTTATATTTTAAATGTTGTACCTACAACATTTTTAATGTAACAGAATCCTATATATTTCCTATATATTTAGACGCATCATGAGTTATAGGAAGACTCAAATTATGTTTCGCAGAAATATTTATAAAACACTGATTTATTTCACGAGAATTCGTTTAAGCTTTCTGAACCTCTCTCTACGTGCAACTGAAACTAAATTGTCAACTATAGTAGTAGTCAGCAAAATAGTCAACTTTAACTTTAACTATAACCATGTATCTAATTACACGACACATTTTGAGGAGCAATTAATATTTTAGTCATGAGCTCTGGTTGTAGTAAACTGCAATTTCTTGTAAGTCGTACAGTCTGATTGTATTACAGTATTCTGCGTTTTGAAATCTTCTTTTCTCACCGTAATCATCCATCTATATCAGCCTTTCAATCTCGGTTTCAGAGTTCTTTTGTAAGAGAAAGCCCCATTTTCTCTGATTTAACCGATTCCTTATTTGTCAGATTGTGAGTGATTACCGCGTAATGATTTGCTTTAAAGATTTGCTATTACAGGGGCCGACAGTATAGTAGTATACAGAATACACTGTCATTGTAGCTACATTCATAACACTATTTAGAATAGAGCAAACTAGAATGAAAATCAAAGAAAGGAACGCGGTCTGTCAATATTTTACTAAACGAAAAGAATTACGGACATTTCGCCTGTCACTTATTATTACTCTCACCCTCTATTGTAATATGCGGTGTGTCAACTTTCACAAAGAGAATTTTAAAGCTATTATTTATTTTTGTTGTTTTTATAGAATGTAGCTCATCTATAGATTAATTTTACAAAATGAATGATTAATAAAGTTTATATGGTGTAAAACATTTTTTTACATGATATTCGCTGAAATTAAATTTTTCTGTCTTGTAAATATTTTTGGTAGTAAGAATATAACATCATGTATGTTATATACATCAATATGTAGTTAGTTAAACAGAAATGTCCATTTACTCATTTCGAAGTAAATAATCTGAAAACATACACTTAATCCTTAAATAATTTTTTTTCATATTATTTGTATTTTATTTTTATATCGAAAGTATTATTGACTCAAATCACAATATTCACGAGTGACATACTCGTTAATATTATAAACAAAAACGAATAAAATAAATTACTTTTTTAAGAATAATGTTTTAACGTAGAATTGGAATAAAAAATAATATATGATTAAGGTAAAATTGTTACTTTATGAATATATTCAGAAATAAATTAAAAAAATAGTGATGTTGTTTGTCATTGTCATTTCATCAATTAAAATTATTTTAGGAAGAAATAAAATATTTATTTTTGTGTATGTGTATAAATCATAGTTAAGTTATAGTCACCATAGGCTTAAACTAATCAAGCAATAATTATCTCAATGCAGCGTAAATAAAATTTGCGCTGTTTGCGCTATAGAATTGAGTTAATTATCGATTAATAGTTTAAGCCTATGACGACTAATTAATTAAGATTTATATATATATATATATATTCTGGTAAAATATGAAGGCAATTTTGCCTGAATACATTATAATTATTTACGGTGTAAACAACCTATATGTATTTAATTTATAAAACTATTATTTCTTTGTGTATATTTTTCAGTAAACTTAATACCATTTCATTATAATTATTTTTATTAATTATAACACAAACCTTTAAAAAAAGTAAATTTATACAGGTACATTGCTTTTAACAATATATATATTTAATGTATGAAATTATATTTTAGAAAAATGATTAATAGTAAAATTTGACTATCTAGACAAACACAGATGTATCATTTCATTTACAAATTCCACAACATTGTTAAAGTTAAAAACAAAATTAAATGAAAAATTATAGTATATTAATTAAGTTAACGACAATTTACACATGAATCAGCTGTATATAATTTACATAAACGATACAAAAAAGACTTTTTAATCAAGAAAATACTCTCAACATAAATGATGAACACATTATAATTTAAACATATCATATGCTTAACCGAAAGCTACATCGAAATATAGTGTATTAACATATACATGTTAACTAGAATTAATTATATCATTTAAAAATATTGATAACAATGTTAAAGACAATTGTGCTTAATATATTAAAATAACATCATTGTCCGAAAGAAAACGTTCAAAAATATAAGTTAATTGGCTATTTTTGTTACACAAGTCAAGATAATTGTTCATCTGGAATAGCAGTTGTCATCACCTTTATATTTTATTGAGGGATATTATTTTATTTATGGTAGATACTAATGTAACGGCGTAATCTCGTTACTTTTCATTTGTTACAATGAATATTTTCACGATTTCAGAATCTGAATTGTTTTCATTTTGAAGAATCTCTTCTCCTTTACAAATTCACTGTAAATTCTTAAATTCATTCACCTCCCAGTTTCATTTAATCTGTGAAATTGTGCAGAACGTAAGAAAATATGGATTGTATTTTTTCTTTTTCTTTTCGGTAATGCTTAAAGAATATATTTTATAATGTTATATATATAATTATATCACTATTTCGCACTAAACTTAAATATCAACTGAACATTTTGTTTAGATCTATAGAAACAAAGTAAAAAAATAACATATAATTGTAGAAGAAGGGAGTGAGTTACATTTCTTTCAATCGATATAAATGTAACCGACAAAATATCGTCATGACGTTAACAGCTAATCGATATTTCTTATGATGTAAGCATTGCGTCAATATGGCGTATGTTTAAATGTCAGGACGTCATCAACCTATATTTTCATTGGGATACTAGGCCGTATTTGTAAACCGTATTTGTAAGCACGGTTCCATTATAAGCATTTCTAATACATTGATTGTTTGGTCATACATAGACATATGCCATATTGTTGCCATGTTTTCATCATGAAAGCTATCGATTGGTTATTGTCTGTGGGTTCATTAGGTGCATAAAATTCAATTGTAGAAATGTGTCAAATTGTCTTCTTTTAGTACCTAGTAGTAGTACAATAATAGGATACAAGTAAAATTGTTAAACATATTTATAATGTAAGCATAGTTCTAAAGTCTGAAATTTAAGGGAAAGATTTGATACAAATAAAAGTACCTACTCCTTGTCTTTTATGCACAGAAGTAATAAGACATACTTTATTTCTAAACATATCCGTTTTTGGATGAAATCACCCAGAAACAAGTTTAAGTATTTGTCTTTGAGGTAAGTTAATTATACAGTACAACTGAATATTTTCTAGATAACAATTTATTTAGAGAATATATGAACGAACATTTTTCTTCTCTACGATCATGTATGATGATAATATTGGATTTTTAAATAAAAATATCAACAAGTAATAAAGGGCAGATTATTTCGATGGACTAGTTAATATAAATAATAGAATTTATTAAACTAGGTAAGAGAGAAAGAAAGTTTCCAGAGTATTCAGCGCTGCTGAACTGAGCCTTCGAAACTGGCACAGTTGCAGGCCAGAGAATGTGAAGAAAGGCAATTGATTGAATTTGCTTTTCAATGAGAAAATAATCAATGCAATTCTTTTCTAAATATATTCTTTACATATTTATGAATCATATATTATTATTTTAAAACGAACTTTCTTTTTTGTGACAATAAAAGTGTCACATGCACAGTATATTAAAATATAGTTTTTCAAAACGGAAGTAAGAAGGCAAGGTTTCATGTTCTTACCTTTTTTCTTTTATAAAGACAAAGAAAACAAATAATAACAGCATACATTTTTTGGAATAATATCTACATTCTTACACTTGCTTTTCCCCCAATGTATGGTCTATAATCACATGAACTCTTTTTGCTTTTATTAACATATGAACTAGTGCAGGGTTTTCTAAATCAATTTACTAATTACCTTTACTATACCTTGTTATACTTCTAGACATTACGAAAATATGCTTTTCTTTACATTACTGACATATATGTAGTATATGTATGATGTTAAAGCTAAATGGAGTAAGTCATTATCATAATTCCAATTTTTTAAAATATTTCCAAATATATTATATCTAGGTACTAATAAATTTGAATTAATAGTGAATACTCAATTTAAAGGAAATTTAATGTTATATATGTACATTTGTGTATTTTTATTAGGATGCATTATAAATAATATGCTTATATTATATATTATTTTGAAGATTTCTTTACGTGCTTAATTATTTATTATAATAAATTTACTAACATTTCATCAAATATAGCCTTTTAAAGTATTAACAATATTAAACATGTTATTTTCTTTTTATAAAATTTATAAACAATATGAAAAAATATATACAATGGAAACTATTTGTAGAAAATATAACAAAATTATAAAATACGGTTTCATATATTTGCGCAAATATAAAAATTACATATATTTTATCTTTAATGATCAGGATTATTTTATTTTAACGTAAGTTTTTTATATAAATGACAAATTATAATTTTATTACAATTTGAAAGGAAGAATCGTCAATGAAAATATTCGTTTATTCGTTTATTCGTTTAATATTTTTAATAAAAAATTTATTAATCTATCACAGCAATATAAAAAAATTTCTGTAAAAACGCAACATGAAAAATAACGAGAAAGATTAAATAAATCTTATTGCGTTAAATCTTACATTTAACGCACTACATCATTTTATACATTCACGAAATGTCCGTATTTGACTAAATGAGAAGGTATTAAGTTCGAAGAAAAAAAATTTGTATTATTTAACTACGTCGCATGCGCAAAGAGTATATATATATACATTTTAAAAACAATAAGACAGTTAATTTTTTCGCCAAAGTTATAAAATTTGTTTGCGTAATTTTAGAGTAAGCAAATTGTTTATAACAATATAAAATAATGTATCATACTTCGCCTTTCATCGGCTGTTTCAAGGGCCCTCTTGGGTATTTCCTGGGCGATCGTTTGAGATAATTTTGTGAATCCGGTCAATTTTACTTTTGATAATCGAATCAACTGCGCCCAACCATCATAAATGGGAAGTGGTGTTTTCAACGTATTTTTGAAACGCTCATCACATGATAAGCTTCACGCACATGAGACTATTCATTAATAAAATTCCGGTTGAATTCCACTATCAAATAAAAACGATATCGGGAGTCTGGTGAAAACATGCCAATCGCTTTTGGAAGATACTGGAGTAGGTAAGATAAGCCGATATATAGGTACACAATGGACGAGCTCCCTCTCCCCTTCATTCCCTCACTTTCAAATTGAGAATACCTAATATAATAACTGACCTTCTCCGATAAGTATCAACATTTCATTATAAAAAATATCCTAAACTAAATTCTAATATGCCAATTAACCACTTGATTTAGATTTTTATAACCACAAAAAATAGAAAAAAACACAAATAATTGCTAAATATTTCGTGTATTGCAATAGACATCCACAGGCATAGTAAATTAATATTAAATTATCCATATGTATATATAGAGAGGTAATAAATAGTCATTACAGTTAATATTACAGTTAGACATAGATATATGTATAAATAAATTATGTAAAATTATGTAAATAAATAAAAAAATAAAAAAATGATTCCGCCATTAACATGTACCTGTACTTATTCTAAGTTTAATGTATTAGATCATGCCAATTCAGCTATAAAGTTATCTATACCTGTATAATTTTATATTAATTTACTATGGCTGTGTAGGTGTTTGTTTTGTAAAAAAACAAACCATGTCGTTATTATTTCAGATTTGTTGTTCTTTTTTTAACTAATTGAATAAAAAATAATTAGTACATTTAATGATTCTAATTACCTAAAAAAAATATTTCAAACCGACACATGTTTTAGAGAGTATTGCATATTTTTAAATTAATTTTATTTGAATACGCCAAAGCTTTACAGAGATCCGTAATAATGGAGTCTACAATAATAATGACAGAACTCTAAACAAACAACTTGAAACTATTTAACTTCATCTACATTTAGTTTAATGAAACTAAATAATACATTTTAACCCTAGAACAATGGAGAAATACGAAAAAAATCAAAAGCTAGTAGACTAAAAGGTTGATTGTTTTATGCTGAAATAAATTATTTAAATATTTATGAAACCCCAAATAAAATAATTAAAATTAGTATAATTGGAAGACTTCATTCTCACTTTTCATGTTTTGTCTTTTACATTTTTACATATATAATTATTATTATATAAGTAAATACGTTTTTACAAACAAAATGGATAATTTTGACAACACTTCAAGGAATTTAAATTAATTTATTCTAAAACAGTAATGTCAACAGACTTACATAATTACATAATTCTTAGAGAATGAATAAATAAATAAATAAATAAATAAATAAACAAATATCTATATACAGGGTGTAAAAAAGGTGACGTAAAATTTTACTGTCTAAATTCTAAATCTCTTTGTACAATCTTACAAACTTAATGTATGCTAAATCTAAGATTTCCGATTGCTGATTTTTGAATAATTTATTTTATTTTAAATTGGAATAATTAAATTTATATATGTACGAAGCTAGGAAACTTAGACGCTAAGAACTACAAAAAACATATTATTAATCAAATGGATTGCACAACAGTAATGACTTTACTTTTATCAAAAGAAAAAAGAATTTGTGCAATTCGCCAATTTTATAAAACTGGTAACATTAATAATGTTGTGAAACACATTGCTGATGAATACAATCGTACAGCACCTAATTTTCCCACCATACTTCGATTAGTGAAATAAAAACGAAACAGGCAGCGTTTTGGATGCACCAAACTCAGGTAGGCCATTCATAATAAAATAACCTGCTTTTAATGCATTCCTAAGGCACACGTTCAAAATGGCAAACCATCTTCTACGCGCAGATTATTTTTACAAATTAATGTAGAGAGAGATTACCAGGTTAGTCATATGACAGTGTGTAATGCATTGAGACGCTTGGGCTATAAGCCATACATTTCTCATCCATGCACTTCACGAAGATGACACAGACCGCCGACTTCAGTTCTGTGAGCAATTTCTGCGACATTTGGATATTAATCCGACGTTTGTTAATAACATTTTATAGTCAGCCAAAGCGATGTTTAAACTAATTAAATATATAAATTGCAACACTCTATTGGGACTCAATTGACAATCTCCACTTTGTTAGAAAGACAGGTTTATCAACCTAGCGTTGTGGTCTGGTGTGGAATGTATTCTGGCAGCATCATTGGCCCCTATTTTTTTCAATGATAACCTGATGGGGAACCATTTGAATCTGAATTGTAGTTATTTGTAATAAAGTGTTATTTGATTGTTGTGTATTATGCGCATAATTAAAATTCATATTACCTATTACATAATTAATATATGTGAAATGAAAATAAAATTATGTAATTTGGAAATTTGGAAATTTTACATGACTTTTTACACCATATATATGTAATAAAAATTGTGTTTGCTCAGTTGATTTAATGTAGAAAATTGAAACACAAATGTAAATGTTTCATTTTTTGCATTACCCTATTTACTGAAATAATTTTGATAGTATTTTATTCCTTATGTATTAAATGCAACCATACGTTTGATGTAAATTTTACGCCATGAAGAAAATTATTTAATTTTATTTGTTTTAAATGTTATTATAACATACACGTTTGATTAATTTACATACTCTGAATATTGATTACCAAGATGAAATACGAGTTAGCCATAACTTGTATATACAAGTAATATATTACATGTACTTTTAAATAGAATTATTTCAACATTCCAATTGCCTGACAAATACAGTCTGACAAGAAGATGTAAAAGAAGTTATTTACTCGAATTCGCGCATTATCATCATACGATATTTTCTGTTAAATGCTTGGCTTTTTAATATTTATTCGTAATTTTAACGATGCTTAAACATATTTTAATATCTATGTAAATTTGATTCAAATGTTTGTATTTCTACCATAAAACAATTGACCCAGATTCTTTCTCATATAAATACACCATTCATTAAAAATGACAGAATTAATATTTCTATAGATGCACCGCAAATTATATATTGCCTTTTGTATATAATGTATCATGCGCATATAATATAACATTTGATTGTAAGTAAATTAAATATTCGATGCTTAAAGGCATATTTCCTAGTTCACATATATGGTCAACTTATGTCATAAATATAGGAATTCTTGTTAAAATTTAATCCAAATGTTTATATTGCCACAAGTAGCACGTAGGCTGTCATAAAACATTATCTGATAAGATAACGAAGGAACAGTAATTCCTTTATAATAAAGTTTGCCTTTGCCATAATTATATATGTATGTGTGTGTGTGTCAATTTTGTTGAAATATAACTGTCCACTTTATAATGATAAATATGCTCGTAAACACATATTATGTGTTTATGAGCAGAAATATTAACCGAATTTAATTTATTAAAAAAAAATAATGTTAAAACTAAATTATAATTTAGAATAATTCATGCTGCGTATTTATTTAACTATTGGTATTTTATATCATTCAACTGGATTATATTTATTTTTAAATTTTAAATGTTATATCATTCAAATGAATTATATTTATTTTTAAATTTATAATACAGATACACATGATGCACTGTTTCCATAATGTTAGTGATGTAAAAAAAATTCTTATCTGAAGTTACATTTTGGCAATTTGATTCAGTTCAATTTTATTGAATTGTCTTGACTTGTATTGTTTACTTAGTTAGTTTATTATATTTACATTTATATTAATAACAACTCTTTTAATTTAACAAAAATTTGTGTTTTATCTCATTAACTAATTTATATAAAACATTACAGAATATTGTACTGCATATTACTTTCGATCGATTCGCAAATATGTGTTTATATTATTGAAACAAATTCAAATAATATTTAAGCATGCATAGAAGCAATACACTTAAAGTTCTTAAAAATAATTGCAGAATTTGTTCCTAGGAATAAATACACAAAGAAAGTAAAAGGTAAATGGATGTGAATATGAATTTATTTACTCTCAAAATAATTTTGCAGATATTGTTTTCCAGCTGTCTTTTTTTTTAATTACGGGTTTATTTTGCTTGTTTTTACTGTATAAAAATGCGTTGACCATTATTTAATAATAACTTTTAAACAAATAAATAGGACAAATTCAACGAAATATATCTGAAATTTTGTATTCTATTGTTTATGCAAAGTCAACTGCTGGTTTTAGAACTCTCACTTTTATTGAAATTATTCCCAATTGTATCAATATTACAAACATGTATATACACTATTATGATGCTAAATAAATGGTGTTAAACAATTGTTCTTAATAATGAGTATATTTTAAAGTCTCAATAGTAGCACCCATGCTCATTAACTACTTAACATCAACCAATAATAATATTGAGTATACGTATATACTATTTATTGGATTAATTTTTAGTTTAAATCTAAATTATTTTATTTTATTTTATTTTATTTTACGCGTATAAATAAATTTAATAGTTTTGTGTATAAGAAATATTATATTTTCTGTCAATGGATTATTGAACACAAATACTGATATTTATTAGAAACTGAAATCAATATTAACTGCACTCATACTTAATTATAGTCCAATATGTTTACAAATTGTCACCTATTTGCTATACAAAGAAATAGTTTTCATTTTCGGATACTAACTGCTTTCTAATTAGATTTTTAAAATCCGTCATATTTCCTAATGAAAAAATGTTGACAATGTTTCATACATTTTTCACAAATGCGGGTAGTTATTTAAAAAGTTAACGAATGTTGCTTACCAATGTTTACTTCGTTCTCAAATATTAAATAAATCATAATTACATTTATGCTGCCAAATTATATTGTTACAACTGTATAAATTGTATACAACAGTACATTATTATAACATTGTTAACATTTATTACTCCATAGCAAAATCCTATATAGATAATAAGATTTCCCCTAGTTGAGAAACACAAATATATTTTATGGAAACTAGTTTATTAATTACTGTTCCTGATGTATATTTTGTTTGTAAATTGGTAAAATTCTCTTAAATATTGTACAACTAGCAGTTCTAGAATAAAACAGAGTCCTGTTGAAAGGCTATATTATATAATTAGGCCTAATAAGCTTTTGTTATGTCTGTGAAATATTTAGAAAATTATAGTCAATCATATTATATATATACTATAATGTATATACATTAGCAGCACGGGGAGATCATTGTTTCGACCTTGTTGGGTCTCTTTAAGCTGTATAAACGAAATTGATACATTTAATACACTTTTAAGGCAACATTTTCAATAAATTGGTGGTTTTCTGGTATTATAGTTAATAGTATTCGAAGGTTTTGTGCTGCTGAAGAGACCCAACAAGATCGAAACAGCGCGTTGTCCAGCTCTCCCGTTATTGTTAGTAATATGAAACCACCAAGTTATATTTCTAGTTTTCTTAATTAGGTATATTCATATATGCCCGTGTTTTATACAGCTTGTATTTATTTTTATACACGAATTTATGATTATCTGGGGATAGGCATACAACTAAACAACGTAAAATGAAACAATTATACATGATTTTTCAATAAAGTGTTTACATTTTCCTTCAAAGAATTGTCTCTTTAATTACATAACATCGGTCAATGCTTCGGAAGTGGATTTATATTAATTAGCCTTATTCTGCCTACTTCTTTTTGAAGTCATGTTTCTCACTCTCTAATCATTGCTTTTCATGGTCGCTCACATTCCAGGGATATGTTGAACAAAACTCGTACCATCTTACTTAAATGTTCATCGTGATCAAGTAATTTGTCCTAATCGCTGGGAGAAAGTTTAGAAAAGCTTTCTGAAAGATAAATTGTTAATTTCACAATACATGGCATAAATAATTCAAAACATTTTTCTTGACACATCAAGCATGTAATATTTACATAAATATATAGCTTAATATAATTTATCTGCAATATTATACGGTAAGTAATTTATTTAATTTAAATAAATTCTAATATAACATATTCTCAATTTGTTTTCGACATGATAATTTATCTTTGAGGATACATAATTTAAACTTATTTAATCGACTAAATCAAATATTTGTCACATTGTATTTATATATCAATTATAGATAGCTGCTGCTGGAAACTTATCAATTTTTCAAAGGTTTAAATGTATTAGATTTTTAACCTTTTCATGTAGATATAGTTTCTGCATTTAACGAGTATAATATCTTGAAATTAGCATATATAGAAATGTATGTACATACAACTATTACAGGCAGGTTAATTTTAGCAATGATACTGCCTACTTACACATAGATAACTTATAGTGGCGCATTTTGAAATTAAATCCTTCACATTTGATACTGCTGAAATCCAGTTTTATACCCTTGAGAATTGGTTTTCTATGTATAATGTATGAAAATACGCATATATGCAGTATCTATATAAATATGTATACGCACTGCAATATTCCTCAGACTATAATCAACTTGATATATATGATATATATATATATTACTATTGTAGATGTATTTAAATATAAGAACAAATTACTTTATTATCTGTATGTTGGAAGGACAAGCAGTTCAACGAAACAGCATAATTAACTTATCCTTTATAACACATAATAAGTACTAGTACTTTTACGACAGGATTAAAAGAGATGTATTAACTATGAAGGTATTGTTATTTTCAATAATACTCAAATTTATAAAGCATTGACACACCCCATGTAAGAAACATGAATGTACATATTCTCCTACAAATACATTATGTATAAATAATTTTTTTTATGGAAAAAATGGTGAGCGTTTAAAATTTTTTTAATATACTGCTTTAAAATTAATTAATTGATTAATATTTACTTATACATAAGATATATTTTTATTTCATTAAAATTTGATAATATAAAAAAATCATATTAAGGAATTCTTTTTAAATACTGTAATGTTCAAATAATGTATTTAATTTATTATCTAAAAAATATGTTTGTGTAATTTTATTATATTGCATTTGTATATTATAATATTATGTATATATTAATGATAATAATGATAATATTGATAATATATATATGCGTTTCTATATATATAAAATAATACCTATAATTCATTTTGCGAATTTTTTTAAACTATTATCTTAAAGTTTGTGTACGATGTTATAATTTAAGCAGTCAAGTTAATATGAAGTTAATATATTCTTACACGAGGTTCAAGATTTTTGTCAATAATTATGTGAATCTACTAAGCAATCGAATATGATTATTGAGTTATTAAATTGAGCTTTTATACCAAGACTATACCCAGATAACATACGTAAGTAATATAATGCTTACATACTTATGAATTTTTTTCATTTAATGACTCAGTAATTACAAAATTATAATCATTTTCTTACTAAGATATCAATATAACGTTTTATACTAAGCTTTACTAATTTAAAATGAGTAATACATTAGAATAATCAAAATCACTTACTGTGTCTTAAGAATACCATTAATATACGAACATCTTATTAAGAACTGTAAAATCAAACACATTTATTAGATAGTATACATATATTTATGGTAGCAGTGCTAGTGATAAATATTCTAGCATTTATTCGATTTTAGAAATATATTCAAATATTTAAAAATCTAGCTTTAACACTACAACTACAACTACATGTGTCATTTTGTATTTATTTGAAGTAATATACTCGATTCATTTTAAACTTCAGTGCTTTACATATAACTAAATTTCTTTTATAATCCCTAAAAATTATCAAAATAATATGTATATTTTGAAATAAATACGTCTATAACTACCAAAGGGGTAACAAATGACACATATTATGTATAAAATAAATATTCCTAATAAATATATTATATAGTATTTATTTAAACTTGGAATGATTCATGTTTTGTAATGCGTAAGAATTATTACCTGCATAATTATACTTTGAATTTAAGATAATCCAGATAAAAAATATTGATTTAAATATATTTTAGTTTTACTTCATTAAAAAATATTATTTTATGATAAAGAATGATACTGTATACGGCAATATTTATTTCATTTTTTTATTTTATAACTTAAATTACATTTGAATTACTGAAGATAAAAACGTTATGTGACATAAGCTGTCAGATTTGCCGTTGCGTTGCCAGTCTCACGATATGTTATTTTACACTAGAGAGATTTGTTTCAGGGGACGCCATGTCTCTCGTTAGGTTACTTATGTACGAGAAACGGTGACCTTGACCTCTTCGACGAATCGCTTCGCATGTCCACAGAATGGATGACATGCGAGTGGTTGAGGGCAAGAGAGCTCAGAGCAGATTGTGTGCCCGACTTGTTTCATTCGACGCATTTTCACCAGCTCGCTTGACGGACGCAGTTTTGCCCTTTCGTAGATGGTCTTATTGCTCACACGGTTCGGCTAAAGGATGTTGTAGGCGACTCGGAGGAGACCGGAGTGTGCACTATCAAGTTGCCGTTCGAGGCTGTCGTTGAGGGTCCACATCTTGGAGTTGTAGAGGAACACTGTCTCCACTGTGGACTTGAACAGCCGAGTTCTCAAGGGGTCAGGCAGAGACGGAGAACACCAGATAGGCTATAGCTCTACGATAAGAAAAGTCCTTGCGATAGTCGACGATCCAGCCGCCAAGGTATCTAAAATCAGAACACTTCGATAGGGAAGTTCTTTCCCCCTCGGGGGCGTAGTAGTAAATGTCAGCGTCCATTGTCGTTGGTATTGACATCACCTCTGTTTTGCTTATATTTACGTGAAGACCAACTTTGGATGCGATTGAGGCCAGGTTAGGAAAAGTTGTTGAGCGGATGGGGCAGTTTACGCGAGGATTTATATATACATAGGATATTGATATAGTTTGCGAAATTAGTATGTCATTATACTATCATTTCTAAAAACTCGTTACTATAGCTGTGTTGCATATACAAGAATTGTCAGGCAATGGATCAAGTGCCGGTAGTGGAAAAAATGTTGATGACTACAAGGTTTAAGCTCCAGTTGTAATATCAGTTGGTGAAGTGATATTTAAAGCTCGGTAAGTGATTCTGTGTGGAAAAACATCACAGGACATCGACATGAGAGCCAAACGCCCTAATTGAACATGTTCCGTGCGCCAAGGTTAGTTCAACGCCCTACGCTATGCGGGAAATAATGGTAAATGCACCATTTGAGTGCCTTCCACTTATTCATGATAAACTCATGATACGTTGCACACAGCAACATATAAACAACCATGCAATAACTCACTCTCTTCATCATCTGGACACAATTCTTTGATCTTTAAATAGTCAGAGGTGTTCTATATGTCTGCAATACGTCAGTCAAATCATTTTAGAACAATAGGGTTCGCCATATTTGCAAACATAATGCCCATAGAAAACTTCTAACGAATAATGTTACGTATCGGTGACAAACTATTATGTCATCAATAATAGACTGCGCCATTCTGAAAATCTGAAGTTTTTATATACAGAACGTAATTTGCTTTAATAGATAGATTTGAAGTGAGAAGCACAATATTTTAAAAACGTCATGTCTGCTAAGATTGACATAATTTTAAAACCCATTCAAAAATTTAATCTCACGTGTCGTAAAAGCAATATTTATATTCTAAAATATATATAAACTCTGAATATGCCTATAATAAATAGTTTATTTAACCAAGTTTGAAAAATAGTTTTCTGTTCATTACTTTTAAATTAGATATTATTTTGTGGTAGATGCAACGAGGAATAAATGGAAAACAAATTACAACAGATTGCTTAATTACATGTAAACAGTTACATTTCCGAAGAATTAAATTTTATTAAATTAACATTATCTCCTATATTGCAGTATTTTTCTCATTTTATTAAGGCAATGTTACCGATGATATTATTATTTTTCCATAAACTGGATTTAAAATTAAGAAATAGATATCTATGAGTATAAATATAGGTACACACACACACGTACTGTTATCTTGGAACGCATCAATTTATATGAGTTAATTAATATCCAATTGTATATTCAAATTATTTTCAAATTTCGATAACTATTAAAAGAATATTGCGTGTCTAGAATATTTGTAAACAAACATATTTATTTAAATATTTTACTTTACTAATCCGTTTTTCAATACAGGTAATAGAAATGATGTATTTCGTAATATTATTATTTTTCACAACGCGCAGCTGCAAAAAAATGTCCTATGATATCGCTGCTACTCTAGACAATATTATAATAATTTTAATTCTTCTCGTGAAATATAAATATTGAATAAATTCCTTTTAGGTAAAATTATATAAAGAAATATATAACAAAGGTATTTATTAGGCATGCAAATATTTTCGCCACTTCTTCACGGAGCATGACAATGGAAATACAGAAAACACAATATAATTTATTATATACCTAATATAGCATTAACACAAATTACAAGAGGAAACAATGGACCAATCAAATTCCATTGCCATCTGTTCATGCTCCGTGGATAAGTGGCGAAAATATTTGTATGCCTAATAAATTCTTAATAAAATATCAGACAATATATATGTATATTAAAACAATGTAACTATAGTAATGAAATGCACAATCTAAAAAATAAATATTATAAAATGTATGTAATATAAATAGTGTATGCAAAATTTTTAAAATAATGTTATCATGATTAATTGCAATAGTATGATTGAATTTGCGAAGCGTCCTAAGGTTTTATATTTTATTTTACAACTTTTAATACACGAAATTAACATATATCTTTTGTTAATGATTGTGTGCAAGTCGGGTTAGCATGTTAGCATATAGAAGCTATACCTACTTATTATAGTTTTAGTTTAAAATAGACAATAACTAACTATTTGTTTAAATTATCTTGTAAGTTAAACTCATATATATACTAATTATGTATGATATTATTTAAAATCATACAAATGTATCCACTTATATGTATATTAAATAAATCATTTTTAATTTTTCAGAAAAAAACAAAGAGGTAAGTTGCAATTACTTATAGATAGTTCAAATCTCGGAGTATAACCATTATTTAATATATATCTAGACCTATGGCAATAGGTCGTTAGCTAGTAAAGCTAAGCGAACTATGTAGTAGGTAATATAGGATAG
>JAYRBW010062653.1:0-30202 GCA_036023295.1 Invenusta paracnida
CAATTGAAAACGTTAGCTAATTTTCATCTTTATTTTTCTTTTACTAGAGTGCTACCGGCCACAAGTATTAATATCTAGTTATATTCATTATCACCTGTATCTTTGCATTTGAAATATTACGCTGTAAAATCAATAGTGGAAGGTAATTTTAATTTTTCTTTTTCTTTTCAGTAACTATTATTTTATTTCCACAATAATAAAAACAAAACAAAAAGCTTATCCATTTTATACGGATTGGTCATTGCACAATTAATATTAATTATAAATATATAAAAACTTAATTAAATAATTTAGTCAATCGATTATTAAAATTTTAGACGCGTTTTGCTCTTACTGGAGCTCATCAATGACATTCAGAGTATCAACCAGGATCCTGGTTGATTGGCATGAAAGACTTTCTAGTCATTACGGTATGTCCGTATCACACGAACTTTTGTAGAATAAAGATAAATTATTACCAAGTAATGTTTAGCCACGACATCATGTGCCTCCTTTTAATAATTCAGATCACCTTAGCTAAGAATTAGCTATTATTCATCTGATTAATTACTTAATTTAAAAATGTATTATACAAAAATTGATATAAAAGAATAGAATATAAAATTGAAAATATATGTTTCAATTTGTAAAAAATTCTGTCCATTTATGTTTTTTAATTAATCATTTCATCTTTGAAAATGACAGAATTCACTACAAATCGTTATCGAATATAATTATTAAACTTAGGTTTCTATGCAATAGGTAATACTTGATACATGCACTATTTTCAGCACTAATTATGTATATCAAATAACTCTATAATTATTATATATTATTTTATCATATATACATATATGTATATGTTTTCCAATACAAACTAAATGGTTAATTGGTGAGTTCTACCTATATTAAATTAAAATCGATAGTGATATTCATATATATACGTAATAATCCACAATGTGCGCATGTATAAATAAATAAATTGATAGTAGCTACCTTTCTATTGAGATAACAACCAGAGTGAGGAGACTGGTGAACACGAGGACCATAAAGATGTACTGCGTAATCCGACAGGTCAACTCGGTGAGAAGATTGAGATGGCAGGGGGCGGCGAGTTCAACCAACTTGACGGGCATTACAACTATAGCAATGAGTAGGTCTGTCACCGCCAAATTGAGGAGGTAGTAGTTGGTGACAGTGTGCATGCTCCGTGTGATCCCGATAATCAGAACCACGAAGAGGTTCCCAAGGAAGGTAACAAATGTCATGAGGATCCACACTACCACGAGGCTGTAGCGCACGCCCGGAATCTGTGTCAAGTCAAGATAGACTGTGCTATTCACATGGCAACTGTCCAGTAGGTCAAGGGCATCGCTGAAAATATCTCCACTTGTCAAATTTGAATTATTGATATTTTCCATGATCCTCTGAAGCTATATCCAAATAAAGTTCTGCTAATTCTAGAAAATTATTTAAATGAAATTATTCTTTCTGAAAAATAGTAACAGATTCAATAGTTAAATGAATTAATTTTGTCAATCTAATTGATCTCAAATTTGTTGTCTTCGAATATTGAAAAGATATATTGTGGTATGTAAATAACAAAAGGAAAGCACGGAACAGTGCTGTTTAAATTCTCCAGTTATCCACCTGTGCGTCCCATCCAATGGAAAACTGCCGATAAAAATGAAGATTCTGCATTGGTTGATATTCAAATAAATCCCAAGTCTCACATGGAAAGAACATGCGGCCAATATTATAGCTCTTTCATAGTCATATTTATTGCAGCAATTCAACTACTTATATACACCCCCGGTGTACTTACATATATATGCGTTTATATGTGTATGGGTGTGTGGGTGTAAGTGTTTCATACAGCAATCAGTTATGTAAAACCTAGACCTTCTTAAACTTCATTTTTCCTATTTAATCTTATTCAGAGAAATTGATATATTGGAAACAAATTTCTGAAATATAATTATTTCCTAGACATTTTTACTATGACAGCGTTTCAAAAATAGTATTAGTGATTATATGAAATTTATTAAAAACTATTTTCAATATTGTGAACCAAATATTTTATTTAGTTGATTGTGAACCAACTATTGCGTGTTGTTGTTATTCCCAGTCAGATCAGCACCGACTTCCCAGAGGAAAGAGAGGAAGTGGGGGCCACATCTCCCAACACAGCCACCGAAGAGTTGAGATCTAGGTGCCAGAAGCGGACCACTGCATGGACTGGGCAGTCCAGAACGAAATGGCAAGTGTCCTGGGAGCCGCCCCAACCGCCCAATTTTGGGGTCTCTGCTGTTCCAATGCGGTGATGGTAGGCCTGGAAAAAAGGCAGTGCCCCGTACGATGCTGGGCCAATGAGATGTCCTCTCCTCTAGAGATAGGCCAAGGCTAGTGTGGACTCTCAAGAGCCCATTGGCGCTGCAGGCTTGGTGTGTAGTGCTGTAAGTATAATTGTCATAGATGATCAGCGGTCGTGCAAAACGGTATGTGGCGCTGCAGGCTTGGTCTGTGGTGCAGTAGGGATAATTGTCGTAGATGATCAGTGGTCGTGCAAACGACTACTTTCCGAACTAAAGAAAACTCCTGATATTAAATTGGTTGCGTACCTACCATTGCTAAAGCTTAAATTTGTTCCCTATTTCAAAACATTAAAATAATTTTTCTTTTTTTCAATCAACGTTAACTTTAATAAATGTACCCCTAAAACTATGCTTATATTGTTCTTATTGTGAGAGGTAGCTGCACTAAATTATAATTGCTCAAGGTTTACATTCCCTTTCATCATTGGTTATGCATTATGGCACAGATATTGATTGATACGCAATCATTTTATAAAGAAACATCCTGCATACTTTTAAGAACTATTATTTTTTATTCCAAGTACATATATACTCATGAAAAGTTATGTAAATATCACTCTCACACATTCAGTCGTAGCTCATTGTCAATAAAATAAGTTTGACTATTCGTATTTCTCAATTATTTTTTAGTGATAGATCCATAGACATTATATAAGCTTAATGTCACATTTTACCTTAAAAACGCAACGCAAGATGTAAATGTGTGATTGAGTAGTCCCCCTTCAAAATAAATCCAAGATGATCCGCGTCTGTAATAAAATAATTTAATACAAAATTTTATGACATGAAATGTTATCTGTCACCAATCACAAAGGATGGTGGCTAGGATTAATATTAGCCGTGTCCATATATCGACTTCATCAGAGATAACGAGAACTAACATTCCTAGACGCAGCTTTCACTCAGATTAACCTATACCTTAAAGGAAATTGTTGTCCAACATTCAGTAGAAAAAAGCTAATTATTGTTGTAATCCCTTTTCCCCTTTCCATCAATATGGAGTTCAATAACATAAAACACTTCTACCTGAATATGCTGCCGAATATTAAACGAAAAAATATTCTGGAAAATAATTCTCTTAGGAGAAATATTACTATTGCTACCATCCAAGTTAGAGATTAAAATGCTGTGGAAATGCGGTCGGATTGCTCTTCGGAGAAGGCTTAAAAAGTGGGAGAAGCAAATTTCTATACACCAGGGGGGAAAGACGAGTCGATCCTGAGAGATAGCCCCAGCGGGCAATCATGTCCTCTTTATTCGCAGACCTAAATATCGGTCTTCAAGCTATCATTAATTCGGATATATATAGATGAACCTTTGGAGCATTATTATATGTACAGGCTAACAATCGGCAATAAAAGCCCTATAGAAACTGGTACGCTGAGCTAGGACTCGGAAATGCAAGTGAACATCTGAAATATCCTCCTAGAAATATTTAAAAATGATAAATTATTGTATATATACAGCTCGTGAACGTACACTGTTGCATTGATAAGAACTAAAGGGTGGACACGGAGCCCGAGAGAAGCCCTGTTAGAGGTAGACTAACATGAAGCCGCAATCTCATTCAACTCAGCTAAATCTAAAAGTAATGTTAATGCCAACTGTACAACAAACTATAGATAAGAATACTTTCTAATACGCAATTAGTGACAATAAAGGGCAAATCCATACAAAATAAGGACACGAAAGACCTAACACAGCTCCATTGAGGTCACATCTAGGTGGGTTAGTAGAAATTTAGAATCATTGAGTGACCAACGGATGACAAGGAAAGTAGATAATTTCATATAGTGAAACCAAGGAATCTAGCAAACACCTTTTTGGATTCTGTAATGTTCGAAAAATGTGTCCAATTAGAAATCGGTCAACAATTAGGAGGCTAGCGGACCTCAGAATCAAACCTAGTCTGGGTTAGATTAGGTAAATAGAACACCTCTGAAATAAAAAAAGGATTCCATCATTATCAACTAAAATAAATCATTTTCAATGTTTTCTTTGTAAACTTCTACCTTTCTAAATAATTAATTAATGTTTTGAGTTAACAAAATTAGTTTAATAAATATAAAATTCTGAAGACTGTTATTGCGATATCATAGTAGTATTACTAACAAAACATAATTTTGTTGACTGATTATTTACAAATGTGGTTTTAAAAAATTTAGCAAAGCCACATTTCAAAGAAAAAATATTCCAATAATTAAAATAATGTTTTGGTGATTATATATGTACTACATAACACTAATTAATGTAATACGCATTCCATCAAAATAAAGAAATTTATGATTAAATTGAGTTTTCATTCATCTTTATTATGGATAATATGATTTTTACAAGTAGTCTTTATTTCACTGGTTGCTTTGTGTGTCACGAACAAATTCGTAAAATTTATTTTGATTAGCTGAAAAGTATCAATCTCAATCTATTAACTGTTAGATATGGTACATTTATTAAAATTGAAAATCTAGTCGTCTAGCATATTCTTTTATTTTAAATGGCTTAATGAGCTAAACTGACTGAAGACATTACATTTTAAATATAAAAAATATTAAGCACATTGTCATTAAAATAGTGTCGTTTAATTCGGAAAATAAAGAAAAAGTGCATACTAGAAGTATTCATCGAATAAAAATGAACTCAAAAACATCGACAGACTATTGTGATATTTTTGTAAAATTATAAGACAAATATTTTCAAATAAAGATTATGAAACGGCCACCTTAAAGTGGGTTTCAGATATATTTCGATAACAATATATATAAGTGTAAAATTATTTATATAAAATGCGTACTTTAAATAACGATAAATTATGATGAAGTAAACATCTTATAAAAGTTTAATAAAAAATAAAAGATAATTTGTATGTTTATGAAATTAATATTTCATTTAGATTAAAATAAGACGTTAATGTTAAAAAAAATCATTTTTAATGCAATACATATGTATATAGGTACTATTAATTTTTTTTTAATAATGCAAGCAAAAGAAACATTTTTTGGAAAAAATTTATAGCAAATACAATATTATGTTATCACTACGGCGTTATATACATCACATATATATATTTATACATATTAATTAAATTCCCATGTGCACAAAGAATTAACATAAGAAATACAGATAATGAGAATAAGAAGCAATGTGTTTTGGTTTTTCACATTTTAAAGGAATCATGTGCTCATATTACATACATAAATACATAGAACATGGAAACCTACGTATATATAATATAAAAATTATACCGAATTACCGAAACAACCAAATAATGAGAACTGCGTACGAAGACATATGGGCAAAGTAAAACATAGTATTACAAAACAGTGAAATGAAATACTCGTTTCAGACGAAATTTCTCTTCAATAAAATATTTTGAGTAGAAATTAAGCGATAGTAGAATAATAAAAAATATTATTGTCTCAAAAAAGTGCAAATTTATTGTCTCTTTAGCTAGAGAAACCCTTGAATCACAGATTTAAAAACACATGTAAACAAACAAAAATATAAATAGACAAAGCACACAAATACTATACAAACAGTCCTGCGATATTACTCATCGACTGATACTTGAAAAATACCAAATAATATGCGCAAAAATGTTCCACCATGTACATTATAATAATGGAAACGGCAATTTTAACAGATGAGAATATTTTACGTACACTTTATATTAAAATTTTACGTATATTTGTAGTATACTAGTTTAAAGTTTATAGTAGTGTAGTTGAACGAATACATTTTTCATCCTGTTGGTTGCTAAATAAAGAAAGTCAAGACAAAATCATTAAGCTTCCTTATCACAGCCTACCATTAAGGACCTTTAAGACTGCACATTTAGTCAAACTAGTCTAGAACTTTTTTAGAACTGACGAAAATTGGTTAAAAATTATAACTGAAGGGTTACAGATATCTTCTCAAGTTCCATTTTGAATAGTCAAATTGTTATTTTCACAGAACTTGCAAACTCGACTTCAGCTTAATTTTTTAATTTGATTGTTTTTATTGTTTATAATTTCAAACAATCTTATTGGTCATATATTGACGATGTAATCTAAATAAGTTGATATCCGAATATTTAGTCTATTAAATATTTATATAAAAAATATATGGATAATAAAAATCAATATAATGTGCAATCAGTATATTGCTTTATAGTTCGGTTATGGCAAATCATAACTAAAACCATTAGAATTTCAATTCAATATGTTTATTTTAAATAATATTAAATGGATCCAAAATTGTTAATTAAGGGATAATTTCTATATAGAATTGGCAACAAATTGGTCTTTAAAATAATTTAATAATTTTGTTTTTATATTTAAGCAGATATATTTATTTATTTATATTATATATTTAGGCAGAATTTAATAATAATCGTGCTAAAGTTACCTTATTTCATATTTCATATTTAAACTTCAAACAAATAAATGATTAATAATAGTACATATCATACAGTCTAAAATTATATTTCGTATACTACCTAATCTTGCACATTCAAGTTGGGAAATTTAATGAAAGACCAAACGAAGAATGTCATAAAAATAGGCAAACACTTTTTACCTATAAAGCTATAAGTAAATACAGAAATGATTAACAGCGTATAACGATTCAGTTATCCGATTTTTACACACTTAAATGGAAATCTCATCAGCGATATATATTTTTTTCTACGTGTACATTTTAGATTCTATAAAATTTAATGCATAACATTTCAAATATGCAACAAGAACGGAAATATTTTGATATTTAAATGTGGTTTGTAGATATAGAATGTCATAATAAACAAAATCTACAATCTAAAAATAGCAACTAAAAAGTAGAGCACTGTCATTTTACAGGGCTAGACTTTAGTTTTGTTAGAAAATTAATAATATCGATATTGATTGCGAACTAAAATAAAAAATATACACAAATAGCACATTGGTTTTATGCGCTTTATTTTATAATTAACCTTATATTAGATTGGGAATAAGTTGATTATAACAGGTATTATTCAATATCTATGTAGCAGTTTGCTCTTATAAAGCCACGTAACTTCACCAGAGTAAATATTAAAATCTGATTGGAATACGCTTGTTAAGTCCTCTCTACATCTACTTATAGCTCTGTGGCTTATTTAAAACAATCTGCAGGTGAAACATCAACAACATCACTATTTCATAGAGTACGTGTACACAGATTGGTGGACTAATGCGAGTGTCCGACTGAGAGAACCAGCGGAAGCCCAGAGCCTAGCAGGAAGAACCCTAATTCAACCAATGTAAAGCCCCCGTGGGCGCCTCCATGTGCCCCGTGGTGCCCGGAGGAGAGAGGTCCCGGGCCATCCAAACCCACGACAACAGAGCCGCCACCACTGCTGCTAGCCCCGCCGCCTAGAGAGGAGGATCCATCACCTACGACACGGCTAACAAGGTCGGGGAGAACATGGACGGTGGCTACAAAAAGAAAGGTGCCGGCTGAGAAGAGGAGAGCGAAGCCGGTGGCATTCACTTTGGAGAGGGACTCTTTGTTGTGCTGGAGAAAAAAAAGAGTCAAACAAACATTATACTATATTGAAAAACATTTAATTTTCATCTATCCACGATCAATATTTCAATATAAGCAGAGCGACAAATATTATATTTCAAATACAATTAGTAAATATCGTACTTTGCCACTGTTCATTTCATTACTGATTTTTCTTCACTATAAATCCACGTCCCACTAACATAACATAATTATAGATATATTTCTTAATTCTCCGTCTGTTACCAAGGAAGGATTATTTCGAAAATAAAAAGCAATATACATAATTGTAATATTATAAGATTATACTCATATATTTTTGTATTTGATACTATCAAAAATCGTTCATTTATTTCAAATTGAATATTATAACTACCAATTATTTAATAATATTTTGGGACGTTAGTAAATTAGACTTGTATGTTTCATATTATCAACATAAAGATATACCCAAATAATAATAATTAGCTTATTGATTGGATAATTAATATATACGCGACATTAAAATTGAAATTAATATAAACATCCTAAACCTTAAAAAATTTACCACCCATTAAAAAACTTGAGAAGCAGAAAACACAAATTTTGAAAATATGCAAGTATAATTTGTGTATTATGCATAGTAAAAATATCAATGTATTTTATTGAAATATGTCATTTTTATCTCTGTCCAAAAATGATATTATTCATTAAAAACAACTTGATATCTTGTATAACAGAAAAATGTACGATTTTTAAAAAGTAGATAAGAATATTAAACATTGAACGTGGTACACACGTGTTCAAATAATACATATAATAACAATATAAAAATGACGTCAATAAAGCAAGACTCATTCCTCAGAGTGGCATATATCGATCATAACAATACAACCTGTACGAATATTATATAAAAGCACAAAACTAAATTTCTAAATTAACTATCCAATTTAGAATCGTAAGTATACGTTCAACTAAATATAAACTAAGTTGGTAAAAATGAGTTTATCGAGTATAAATAGTACAATGAATGCTAGTATTAATATTATAGGCAGTAAATCTACTTTCAATGTAAGGAATATTATTGATGAATTATCAGCTGTACTTTGATAACAAATTTCAAATTCCGGAGTTAATTAATTATACATGGATTTGACAAGCTTTAATTAAGTTGACAGTTAATTAAATAATAGTTATTATACTTTAGAGCATCAAACATATTTATACAAAAATTATTTTTTAAATCTTATTTTCTTCAAATCGCAAATATGTTGTACACAATCAATGTAACAAAATACTCATTTGTATATGAACTGTTCCCAATCGAATTGTTTAGCTTATTAGAATAAATTAATTAATAACACATTTAAATCTAAATACAAAATTGATAAAAAATATATGACACAATTTGATACGTTTTGGTGATTTCTATACAAAACTACAACACAAAAGAAAAGTTGCGAAATAAGTACACAAGTTATATAAAATAGAAAATAAATACATATATCTGCATAAGTTTCGAATATATGTGATAAGTTTATATTTAATATAGGCACTAAGGCCCAAAATACGTATCTGATATAATTTTCGGCACTGCTAAATAGGCATCTAATATAATTGTTGGCACTGAGGCACTAAATAGGCGTCTAATATAATAATTGTTGGCACTGAGACCCTAAATAGGCGTCCAATATAATTGTTGGCACTGAGAACCTAAATACACGTCTAATATAATTATCAGCCCTGAGACCCTAAATAGGCGTCTAATATAATTGTTGGCACAGAGACCCTAAATAGGCGTCTAATATAATTGTTGGCACTGAGACCCTAAATAGGCGTCTAATATAATTGTTGGCACCGAGACCCTAAATAGGCGTCTAATATAATTGTCGGCAATAAGATTCAAAATAGGAGTCTAATATAATTGTCGGCACTGAGACCCTAAATAGGCGTCTAATATAATTGTCGGCCCTGAGACCCTAAAATGCGTCTAATATAATTGTTGGCACTGAGACCCTAAATAGGCGTCTAATTTAATTGTTGGCACTGAGACCCTAAATAGGCGTCTAATATAATTTTCGGCACTAAGATTCAAAATAGGCGTCAAATGTAATTGTCGGCACTGAGACCCTAAATAGACGTCTAATATAATGGTAGACACTGAGGCCATAAATACGCGTCTAATATAACTGAGGAACAACAAAAAATATGTAATTTCATGATTTTCTTGAACGCAAGGTGCGATGGCGATGTTGACAATGCGCATCACACTTGAGTCTCCGAATTTCTTGGCAGAAACAGCGCTCTCATATAAAGCTTTATTCATAACTGCAGAGTCTTCGTTTATGATATCTAAGATTGAGAGACATATTTTGATGAATCCACCTCCACCATCGATTCCAACTGAAACTGACAAGGACTTCTTGATCTGTTTAGTCAGTTTTTCTTTAATATGGCGAATCAAACCTTCAACGTCTTTACAGGCTACGGCCAATGCTCGATAATCTTATTGCTCTCTTCTTTTGAAATCTGACAACTCCACTTTAAACCAATTGTCCAGTTGGTGATCGGTTTTGTACATAAGGCTTCTTAGATGAGGTTCCACTGTGCTTCTAGATGAAGATGCCTCCCCAAATGCTGTACTAAACGGTCAGTCTGAAGTACACTAAGGTTCAGATCTTGTGGCATATTAGAAATGTTGTTAGAAGTGAAAATGGTTTGCTTTGCTGAAGAATGTGGTAATATGATGACTTTTAATGGTTTTGAACCGACGATTGAGAGTTCAGTTTCAAAAGTTCCAAGACTTAATTCGTAAACAGAATAACTTTAGCTACTAGCTAATTTAAACTAATTGATTCTAGTTTCGTGGTGCAATGTATGGTTCTATTGTTGGCTTTTTTATAACATGCAAAACTCGTATGGTATCTATAATTCAGTTAGTTCTATGGACGACTTTTAGAATCTATTCCTGTGGATGACAGTTTAGTTGACTCTATAGTAGATCACTCTCTGTAGTTGAGATGTATTTTTGTCCCTTGTTTACTCACCTGACTAAGAAGAAGATAAGTGAGAATGGCAGCGAAAGGAGCGGCCAGAGAGAAGATAAGAAGGTGTCTGCGGATCCGTATCCGTTCCATACCTTCGTGTAGAAGGAAGGAGACAAGACCGAAGGCTGCGGGACCCTGGAAAGAGACAGACTATATTAGTATATTTAACAAACAGATAAGAGTAAGGGGGGAGCATTGCAACGATAGAAAAAGAAGGTGGGATAAAGAAGTTGTCAAGCATTTTTACCAAAATAAAACTAGAGCTAGAATTTTAAAACTCATTAAATTTTTTAGGTAAATTTTTAAAGTTAGTTTTCTTTTATTTATATAACTATTCTTAAGTAGGATGTTACCGCTAGAATATGGTTTTCAAATTTCACATTTGATTTTGATTGTATATTTAAATTTTTATTAAAAAAAATTGTCAGCATCAAAGGGTATTTTTGAGATCACAGATAAAATATTTTAAACAGGATTAATGCTTAAAATAAATTATGTTTAATGTTTAAATATATATTCTTTCAAGTATATGCAAGTGCATTTTCTTGAATAGTGCATATTATATTAATAACGGTAAGCACGGTGAAGTTAATCAAATGGCAATATACGATATTTGCCAATATCTTTTCTCAACGTAACATATATATATATATATAAATGTAATGTTGACTAAAGTAAAAATAGGTAGGTATACTAATAATATAATATAAGTATGTACGTTTTTTAAACAGGCTACAATCAATACCAAACAAAATTTGGAATAATATTAATTTTAAAAGTTTTCAATACACTTTCTTAAAACCACAAAAAAAACATTTGAAAATTAAACAGTTACTTGATATAAATGAGGTTTAATTAGCTCTAATTATGTTTAATTGTACAGAATTATTAAAATGTATTACGTAAAAAGTTGAAGTTATGTAGTGCTCAATGTATTTAGCGTTAATAACTATATATCTAGAGGCAAAAGGTGTGTAGTTTTACAAATTGAGACTATAGTAAATGTATTGTGATTATCTAGATATTCACCCAAATTATAGCTACAGTACGTTCATTTTCTATTTTAATGAACTAAATAATAATATGAAATTATTTGGAAAATGTATAATTACGTAATTAGATATGAATAAAAAATAGACCCACCTATATAAACTGTTGTGATTAAAACATTCTAGAGTATTAAATATTAAATTAATATTTATTCATAATATGAACTGTCAATAGAGTACATTATATGCACTATAAAGTCATGCAAATTATACATATTTACCTAACCCTAACCCTAGTTTACAAATTTTGTCACAAAACAAGGTACAATGTGTACTAATTAATCAGAGTTCGTACAGGGTGTGAGGTCCTTTAACTTGCAGAGTTTTTAAGGATCTAACAAATTTCATAAGATGGCTTATATAACTCATATGAAGCACGGTTGAATTTCAATGGACTATCAGATTTTTTAAATAAAAGATGATATGCTTACTAGTTGTTTATTGTAAATAACAATATATGTAATAATATATTATAATATAATTATTATAATATGTAATAAGTGTACACTTATAATAATAATAATAATAATAATATAGACTTGTCGAAATAAAATAAATAAAAATTCAAAGGAACTATACACAAAGCAAGTTTATAAAGATTATAAAGTTCGTTTTGAATACATGAGTCATTAAGCCAACTTGACCTTGCAGTACTCGATATTTACAACTGCCCGGGGCATGTACGGCGTACAGTCGGGTCACTACATATCTGAAACTGGTGGCCCTCCCTGGCATTCATAAATATATAGATCACAATCCTCAAGTTAAATCATTGATACAGTTTGAAACAAATTAATTGCAGCAGTGCATCATATATAATATATTAAAATGAATATATTTGTATATTAAATTAGTACTAAAAATAGATACTCAATAAGAGTTTTACTTGGTTAGTGAATTTCACTGAATCAATAGTAGAAACAAATTTATTGATATGTTTTCATGTATAATTTGCATTCACTCATTTCTCAGTGAATGGCTCTATGTAGGTACATAATTTCCATGAAATATATAGATTACAAGTGGGCTGTTGTTTTCTATCATAGATAATTTTGTTGTGTCATGTAATTATGCATAATAGATATATTGGTGTTCTTAGCCTTTAAAGCCTTATCACACAGCTCATCTATCTGTTTTTGAAGGTCCTTAACCTTCAAGTCTAGTCTTTGCTTTTTGATTTTCAGTTAAACAACTTCACTTGAAAAATCTTCTAGTTTGCTTGGTCTTCCTTCTTCTTTTTTTCCTGGTACTCAGTGTACCTCATTCGTGCAGATGATGCAGCCACCAGTATACCAGGAGTAATCTCAACTAACAAATTTCTTACATTTTTATTTTTAAGGACCTGTGATCGATTTTAAGGATCTTTAAGGACCCTTTTAAGGACCGAGTCAATTTAAGTACATTTTAGGACCTGTACAAACCCTAACTAGTTAATGTAAGACGTGTAAAACACGATTAATTGATTCACTGCCAACTTCTGCTACACCAGGACTAATAAGGAATTCATAGAATATACAACAACTGCGTCTCTCTACATCTTAAACAAAAAATTCGGCATATATAAAAAAAGTATAACTAAGAGAAGTAGCTATATGAAATATGACAAACAATATTAACCACCACCAACTCTCCTTACCCTTTCCCCTCCACGCTGCAATCCCTTATTTGGCTCACCTTGTGCAACATGATGGCTACAAAGACAATGATTTCGACTCGAAGATGTGAGAAACTTGATGCAGCACCCAAAGCAATACCGTCGGCTTTAAATAAAAATAGATTAAATCGAAAACAATAATAACAAATCAGGCAAATAGTTTATATAAGAGGTTATTTATGTCAATATTATAATATGGCTTAAGTTAAAATACCATGATTACAGTACATAATACATCATTTGAATTTGGTTCATTTTAATTATACTACTTTCATTGATTTAATGACATTTTAATTTTAAAACTTAGCCAATTTTCCTGAGGTTACGCGATGTATACTTATTACCATAATATACAAAACACAAACATGACCAACATATAGTCTTATTCATAGATATTTGTTTTATACACTTATTATACATTCAATGCAAATAAGTCAAAATCTAATGCATAGAAAAAGGATACAATATTGTTTACTCTGCGGTAATATCGAGCTAAACGATGTTATGCATTAGTTATTTGCACTTAAAACGAACTATTTAAGTATTATGTGAAACTGAAGCTAGTAAAAATCATAATAAATGTAATGTCTTTTACTAATTATTAACGTAATTTAAGCAGCTACTGAGTGAAAAATAAATTTTTAATTCATTATAAAGACAATAATAAAAAGTAGTGAATTCACAGTACATCATCTACATTACCCTGTAAAACGGGGGCGCTCTAAACATATTAATAATTAAGCATATTCTAGTCTGTGGTAAAAAAACAGACAGGCTTTGACAACTTTGAACAAGAATTAATGACTACAATATAGAAACTTTCTATAGTATTCTATTTAGTAAACCACAAATATGAAAACATTCGAATGCTATTTTTAGAATATAGTGAGGCATATTTTCTAACTATTGTTATAGAATAGACAGACGAAAAACAAACTCAATAAAAAATAAAATAAACAGAAAAATAGGAGCAAATAAATGCATTTGGTTTTTAGAAAGAATGCACGTGCGATTGCTTTTGTATACCTATTTAAGTACAACATTCAATTTTATGTAAATGAAGTATATATACGTCAGTTACATAAAATTGTCAAAAATTTAATTGAGAGTTGGCTTATTGATTTTATTATCCCTGACTGCACTTAATAAGCAAGTATGTATGTATATATAATTATTTCTGAAGCTTTATGAATCTAACGATCAATACAAATTCTTGACTTTATTTAGCGATATGTGTAACTAACAATGTGTTTGAAAAGGTTTGTTAGTTTCGTTGAATTATTAATGATTAATGCCAAAAACTCATACTGAAAATGCATAGTGTTGATTTATAGCAATATTAATATCATAATATAATGTAATGTATATTACTAACTGTTACTTCGTCATAATAAATGTTTGTCGTAACCCATAATATACAGAACAGGAAGCACGTGTACGCTAGATGAATCTGATTAGCCTGTAACTAAATATATAAAGGGTATGAGAAAAATGAACAAAATTCCATATTAATGTACTAGTTTAGCTAAAATAATTAATGCATAAATCACTAAAAATTAAATAATGCATCGTCGACATAAAACTGATTATATTCTAATAATCACAAATAGCACACAGCACTGAAAACACTTCCCAACTGGTACAATAAAAGAGAAATTTGCGTAATAAAAAGACGACACGATTTTCTTGTATTCTATTATGTTGCAAATTTAACACATTTTAGATAATGAAATTTAAATACTGAAACTAACTAATTGTGCATGACATTAAATTCTAAGCAATTCCAACATAACATTAAAGACCACAAAAAGGATAGTTATCGGGAGGCATCCATGTATAAGTTATAAATGAAATTATTATGAAACGAATAGTATGTAATAAAACGAAGTACCTACTATATTACTGTAAAAGTGTATAAACACACATTTATATAATTAATATAATAATATGTAATAAGCCTACCTGCTGCGTGAACCACCAAACCAATTGTAGCAGTAACTCCTTTCTTTCTTTGTACCAATCCAGATTCTGAATCCGAAACTGAAATTAAATACACAATAATTATATTGAATACAACATTAAGTAGAAAATATATTCATAGCTGAAGTTTTTAGGATATATTTTAATTATAAGTTGCTTTTATACGAAACATAGACAGATATAATTACTATCAAATGTAGAGCCCATATACCCTAACAAAGTAATTGTCCCAACAAGACAATATTCTGACACTACTATACTGATTTTTAATGATTATCGAACAATTTAATACAGTAGGAATACCTCGAGTAGAATAGCAGAACTACCTACTGTGTGGCTAATATGGTCACAGAACAAAATGCGGTTTAGTTGTAAAACCAAAAATTAGGTTAAATTACTTGATTATTTCATTACTCACTATTTCCACTCTGGAACTATCTGTATATCTAATCCGTTAAGCGTAATTATGTTATCGATTTCTGGAAACTAAAAATACCCACTAAATAAAATGTTTTAAATAGTAATAAAAATTAAATAAATTAAATTAAATACAAGATTAAAAACTTTTTCAATAAATTCTGGGCTAAATATACTCTAAAAGCAAAACATTTTAAAAAATATATTGTATTATGTGTTTAAATACTTTTAGGATAAACATTTTGTTCTGCTTGCCATATCGTAGTTTTTAAAAACGATCTTAAAACAAAAATATGTTCCAAATTTTATAATTTAATAAAACTAAAAAAATATCCCTAACATAGATAACAAAATATTTCTTAAGTTTCTAACGAGTTTATTGAAAATTTACATAGGTTAGAACTATTATATAATTATAAATACATTTTCAGTTAGAGAAGCTCTAGGAAATATGTTACAGACAACCCTAGTTACAGTTTAATTATTTAAAATGCTCTAAAGAACACGTTTAAAACTACCAAGTCAAAGGACCTACCGCGAGAAGAGGTTGTGAGATTGCTAACGTGATCGACAATCATCATGAAGACAAAGCCGAAGACGAGTGCTAAACCGATCATCTGATGAGCCTGTGCAGGGAGGCCCTCCTTGTGGTGACTACTGTGACCGTCCTCTTCCTCTCCACCCACGCTTCCTACGCCCACACCTGTCTGGCTAGCCCCACCACCGGCGTGTACATCGGCATCCACCGGGAGTTTCACATGTTTGTCACCTGCCACCTTCCCCTGGAGTAATCAATAGAACTAATCAATAGACTAATCGACTACAAAATACCCTCTCCAGGTCTAGTTTAGAAGAATTTAAAATTGATTTTTGAATTCCGTTTACTATTATGCGATTTAGAAATTAAAATCATCTGACAAATTAGAATATATCAGAATATATTACAAATAAAAACGTATCATTAACATTTTCATAGCTTTTAACTGATATATAAAATATTTAATAGTACAGTAAATATATTAAGTGTAACTCGGGCGCTTTTTCAAATTTCTGAAATATGTTTCTTTCTACTGAAATTTATGATAGAGATCAGAAATACATTTAAAGGGATATTAAATACTGATGGAAAATGTGAAGAGAAGTAAACTAAATTAATAACATTACGATGCGGTATACTAGCAGAGTAGCCTAATTTTAAACTATTAGTAAATCAGCTAACTTACATTAAAAAGTTTAATTTTAATATCAACATAATCGATAGCGCTTTTGAACAAAACAAGACTAAATTGATTATGTTTCGTATGTACTTGTACCTTATTGAAATAACACAGAAACAGATTGAAGGTAATGGCCATGCGTGTAAGAAAAGATCATCGACAACCAGACGATATAGTGTGATTATTATTTGGAAAAGATTAACCTTCGTTTTTCATATTTTTCTGTCCTTTTAAAAATATATATAACAATTTAGCTTATTTGTAGTTACTTATTTATTTTCTAAATCTATATATATTCAAACTACAGAAGTATGTGTCTAGACCCAAATTTTCATAAACTGAAATGAAAATAGAAACATCTACACTTAGTCGACAGAATTTTTTAATAGCTAAGATATATTAGTGTTTTATACCTTGGACAAGTCGAGCGAAGCATCATTGCCAAGAAGTCGTCGACGATTGGTCTTGATGTGATCCTGAGCGACAGGTCCAACGGCTCCACGGTCATGCAGTGGACTGTTGGCTAAGGGAGCAGAAGCATGTCCCCCAGAGGAAGGAGGAAAGTACATGGCATGCACTCCCTCGGGGATGATGACAGCTAAGGCAACCCCAATGAGAAGTCCTGCCCCGAACACTGAGACCAACTTCAGTTTAGACTAATTAATACGATGTAAAGGGGAAGGAGGGAGTCAAGAGAAATTAGTGACTTGTAGAATATGTATCTCAATGCTATGAATGCATTAATACGACCTAGTTATATTTTACAATCGATAAAATATTGAGAACAAGACTAGAATCGATAATTAATCGACTTATATGTATTACATAAATCATCCACTAAATTTTCCAAACAGAATATATATAGGTTACTCAAGCGTTGTTACCTCGATAATATGAATTAATAACAAACAATATGACCAGATCATTACCAATTAAATGTATGTCCTATTTAATAAGTAAATTTTGTGGATTATAGTTTTGTCATATGGTTAATATTGAAACATTAGGCAACTTTAAATATAGCGATTAAATTAAATAAATCTTAGACTAAAGATAACTACTTTTTCAATTTATGATTGTCATGATGACAGAATAAAATTGTTGGCGTGTGAAGTATCGGGTTAGATGCACGATCAATCAAACAGAATATAAATGGAATAACACGTGTTAATTTGTTAAATAAACTGCCTTTAATGCTAAATTATACACTTAATTGAGACAGCATATAATACAAAAAACAAATTTATTACATATTTATTAGATGGTATCAAGCTAAATATATTATATTATAAAGATTTTTTATAGAAATAATATCTAGCTTAAGAGAAACGTAATTAAAATTATATAACTTGAAATTAATTAAGTCATGGATATTTAAAATACTCGTTATCATAAATTTGAAACTAAATATAATATATTCAATAAATCGAAAGTGGTGAAAATCATTAAAAATAACACAAATTACTTGAAAATACTTAAGAAATACACTCTTCAATATAATACTATGATAAAGTCATTTTGATTGGGAAATGATTGAAAAGCAAGTGGTTAGAAAAAATCTATTTTTAAAAGAATATTTTAAATTAGTTGATAGTCCTAAACGAAATAACTTTCTAGTTGCAAAACAACCATGAGTACATTATAACTGTCAATCATTTCAAACAATGACGTAAAGTATCTGCACATAAATATCGAATGTAATAATTGTAAAAACTACAGTACAATATTTGTTAGATTGAATGTAAAATGTTATTTTAAACTTCATTCAAGCATTATTAAATAGATTTAATTAGATAAAAAGGAAAATTGCTTATATGCCAGTAATTAAAATGTATATTTGTGAAATTACTTCAATAAATATTAATTAATTAATTAATTTGTAATGTCACATAGTTATGTATGAAAAAACATAAATAACTGACAATATTTTGAATAAGCTATCTCAAATGGAAATTAGCCAAATGAAGAAAAGGGTATCCAAAATTTTTTCAATTTATATTACAGAATATGGCTAATATAACAAAATAATTGTCAGTAATTATTACTGGTTAATTTTTGTATATTATTATGATAATCGGTCATTTAGAAGTTGGATTATATCAGATATAACTGGTATTTATGTAATATTTTAAATATATAACTAGCTCAAATGGAAAATAGGCAAATGAAGAAAATGTATATGAAAAACAATCAATTTATATTACTGAATATGGATAAAATAATGGAACAATGGTCAGTAATTATTATTGATTATTTCTTTATTATAATTATGACTATTGGTCACTTACAAGTTACATGAAATTAAAGATAATGTTACAACAAAATGCAGACTCAATCATTGATGCCCAGCCCAATAAAAAACAATAAATGTCCATGATAATAAACTTATTATTATTTACTTGATGATTATTAGTAACAACCAAATAGGTATAAATATACTACCTAGACTAGACACACGCCTAAATATCTGTAATTTCGGTTTCTAATCGATTTATTTTTGTTGGCAAAAGAAATAAATTTAATATCTTTCATAGTATAAACGGTCGATTTTCAAATGGAAAATGTACCTGATAAATACTGATATGAAAAGTAAAATTATAGACATGTGCGTCAGAATGTCAGCTATAACAAATGTAATTTAAAATTATAGGAGTATAACTTAAATAATAAAAAAGTTTGTCAATGACTGTAATTTTATAAAAAAATATGCATAATTTTGCCTTATAATTTATGCATGCTTCCTTCTGCCTACCAAATTTCCATAGATATAGTCGATTTTGATTGGCTGAGATGTCAACCGAAGAATTACATATATTTTGTATCTCTTTCTATTATCATGTCTAGTCTAGATAATATATTTAAACGTCTTTGGTAATAACTTAATAGTATAATTAGCTTAATTCGATGTTCTGCTTTTTATGTAGAAACATATTTGATAATTTGAGGCTGATCAGAGATTAATCACCTGTAACCATTGATTTGAGGTTATACAGTGGGAAAAAAGCCTTGAGATTAGATCGAATTTAGTGAGCAAATTTTGTATAATAAGAATAAAATATTTTGAAAACACATACATAAAATAGAATGCATTAAATAACGATCAATACAAATTTTTTTTCAGCTGTCTACTGAAAAAAAAATTGGGTACAGTAATCAGTCTAAAACCAGAAAGCGCTTTTATAACTAAGGTTCAGTTCCTTCATAACTTCTGGTATCTCCAATATCCATCTGTCTGGTACCTCTACCATCCCAATATCTAGTACTTCTATGGCTCTATGTCTAGTACCTCAGCCTGTATAAAATTTAGGATTTCTACTAATGAACCATTTCTTCCAGTGAGCTAACCACTGACATTTCCTTCTCCTAAACATGAATTTATAAAATTGAATGTATTTTACTTAGTCTTTCAACCTAACTAGTATAGGCAATGACCCTAGATTCATTATTCCAAAGCAGATGATAAAGCATTATGCAGCAATTTTATACAAGCAGATGATAAAGCATTATGCAGAAATTTTATACAAGCAGAAAAAATGGAAAACAGTCTGAATTTAAAATGCACAAATATCATTATTAAGTATGATTATGGTAACTGGTAATGCAGCTCTTGGGTTTCATGGAAGTGTTATAAATTCTATAAACAACATTACTTTAATGGTTCATCTTTATTGTGGGGTGTTACAGCACCCCCGCCAACTTTGATATATCATTCTGGGAATATCAAATCACTTATCATTCTGCAATTTCATGATTTTCCCTAACTTTTTATGCTCTATATGCCTGTTTGTTTAATTGTTTGCTACAGCACCCCAGCATATTTTTGTGTTTTACATTATCTTTAAATGTTGCATATTTTGCTTTATTTTGTAACATATTTGATTATATATTCACATAATATGAAATTTACTTACATATTTTCATTTAACACTTCTATTTTTTTTAATTGGAGAAAATAGTTGATGATCCTGCATGATGTGACAAAGATGACAAACTTGCTCCAATCCGTTTTGTGGTAGAGCAATTCAATGTAACTATGAGAGAAATATATATACACCTAATGTGCAGCTAACAATTTCGGAAATTCTCATCAAATTCCATTGGAGAGTAGCCTTCTAACAATATATCTCTACAAAACTAAGGAAATTCGGAATAAAACTATTTTGGGTTACAAAATCGTCAACTGCCATCTCTCTTCAGCTTATTGGATACACTGGTCAATCAACATTGACAGAGGAAGAAAAAAAGAACATAGTGGACATATTCCAGCTCACTAATATTTCACCTGATGTGACATTATCTTTATACATGTCGCAACCTAACTGGGGACAATTATTTCACAAATTTGTTGATTGCTGATAAACTAGCAACTCAAAATAAAATCTATCTTTAAACACTATAAGTATTCAAACACAAGGTGTATTCTAAATTCTGCAAAATCTATACAAGGCCAATGTCAAAGAGATTCTGTACACTTTAATTCCAATACAGCCAAACTCTGTTCTTTTTAGGATAAAAGAAAAGCTCCAGTCAACATTTTATCAACAATGTTTGGCACACAGAGAAATCTCGAAGCAGAAGATGAAAAACCAGTAATTGTTACCACATACTTACAATATGACTAAATCTTGCATGGACACTTTGGACAAATTAGTACACACTTATAGTTAGTTCCAAAAGAAAATAAGGCAGATGGCCAATGCCCATATTCTTTCCTCTTGTTGACTGTAGGGTGTATATTGGTTGCCAGCTGTATTTCCAGCAGCAAGAACATTTTGATAGTCATTACAATTTCAAGAAGGAATTAGCATAATATAAACTTTGCCTTTCACTTTTGCAGAGAAGATCGCAAATTTGTGGACTTCAAAGTACAATTAAAAGTGCCATATTATTGATTGGGGTGCATTAAAATTGGAATGTTCGACCAGATGTGACACAGAAAAATTCAAGGGTAAACTTTGTCTGAGAGATGGGACAAGAAATCAAAAACTATTTATTCAATCTGTACTATTTTCATCTATGTTGATTATCAAACAATAAACAAACAATCATCAAACAATAATCAAACTGCCAAGATCAGTAGATAATTTTTTATGTAAACCATATGTATTTTATAAAGAGCATTTATACATACATACATGTACTTATATGTATAATTAGTAAAATGATTCAAATTTGTTTACCCATTTCTACTATATATTGTATTATGTATATTTACATTTTAATCCATATTGTGTTAAATATTCATGTATTATTACTAGCATACATTGATTATATGTTATTCATCATATATACTGTAATTATATGCTTCAATGATATTTGTATATACATTTGTTGTTTTAGTTATTTGTCAGTTAATATTAACTGTAAGCATTATAAAACATAATTTAGCCCTGTAGTGCCACAGTATCCTAAACAAAGATTAGCTAGTAAAAAAGTGAGCACAGATAAACCCTTAAAGCATTTGACTTGATTACAATCTATATCACAGAAGAATTTGATCAAAAAACTATATTGATTACTGTCATTTGAACAAGACTTTCTTATTGCAATTAATAGAATGTCAATGGATAGGACTGCAGATTTAAAAATTATTCTTGGCATATTTAGTAATTTATATTTCAAATATCTCGAACTTATCATCCAGCAAGCAATAAGTTCTCTATCAGCAGTGTGTCAGAAAGACCTAAAAAACTTTTAAAATATATCATGAATAAAAGTTGCACCAAATATTAGCATATGTAATAAGTTAACTCACTAAAAAATGCTAAAAAAATTAATGCAAATATTTTTTGTATGATGTCATATTTCAAAATGTTGGCTATTATACTATAACATTTGAAATAACTCCTCAAATAAGCATTTTAGACCACAAACATATTATTCATGGATTGAAAATAGCATATTACCTATGTAAAAATGTAATGTTATACTTATTAGACCTACCAATAGATATTTTATAATTTTAGTCTTAATATAGGGCATGAATTATCCTTTTTTTTTGCTTTGATGGTACCTATTACCACTCATTTTTAAATGTTATAAAAAATGAACTATTGTAAAGAAAAATAAAACAGATAAATATACCTATACAAATTTATATTTTTAAACAGAGATTAATATGCAATCAATACATTTATTTTGTAATTTTTACTATTATTTTAATGCTATGGTACAAATTTAATTGAATAGATAGCATTGTTTTTGCTCCCATTTCTTTTAACTGAATAGTTATAAACTTAAATTCAAATTCAAATTCAAATTCAAATTTAATTATTGTTAAGAAAAATAAAACAGTATAGGTAATTATACAATATATATATTTAAGAGACTATTTCAAATATATTAATAATATATTGAGGATATCATGATATATCTATCAATATATATAGTAGGTAGTCTATATTTTAAAATAACTTATGTACAATATATTGATGTAATACAACAACAATGAAATAACAAATTGAAAAAGTTTTATTATAATGTTATAATAAAATGACTGTTTAATCTCCATACAGCATAAGCATTGAGCAGTTGGTTGCCATAGTCAGGATGAGAAAGGCACTTCACCTGATAGTTCTTCCAGAAACAGCTTAAATTGTAATAAATGCTTTCACTAGTTTGCTCACTATATCTTACCAGTCCCATTTCTTTCCCTTGGCAAAACTGAGGGATATGGTGAAAAACTGCATGCAGTTTTAGAGTAACCAAGGCATTCTCTAAATGGCTATAACAGATATTGAATTGTTTGGATTTTTCAAGATAGTTAATATCTAATTCTATTCCATAACTGGCACTTACAACATTATTAAATTTGCAAAATGCTTTCACAGATGGCAAACCACTTAGAGGATAAATGCTTTTCTACTTATTGGTAATTGTCAGCAACTTTTTGCATACATTGTCAGTTTATGTGCCACTATGTCTTTGTTCCTTTTCAACATGGCACATTTCCAGTCACTTGTCTGCATCCGACCTCACTGCTTTTATGACATTGAACAGAGTAAGAAAAGGACCTGTTAGCACATGAAGCTCTGGTGGTGGTATTAATTCTATAACTGGAGAATCATCTTCATGACCTTTGAGAATTGAGGGATGTATTGCATTTCCATGGTGTTTGGCTGTTTTGACATTTCCCCCAGCATCATAAAACAACCAAAATAATTATTTTAAGCTACTAAATGTCCTGCTGGTACCACATTCAGTCAAGTGATATTTGTTAATATTATATAAAGTATAAAAGTGAAGACTACTATGAGCCATTAAGCTCAAGAGAATATTGCAAAATTTTAGATCTGTGGGTAAATATAGGGAGTATTAAGTTTATTGACTCTGACATTTATTTAGAATTTCATAATATTTATATATTTTTAAATGATTTCAGGGACAATATCAATAATGAATGATTTCTTGACTCCAGAATATTTCAACTTCTTAGCTAATCTTTCTGATGGTTGTTCCAATGGATCAAATACTGAGAGACACATCTTACCCCTATTTCTCCACAGGGGTCTCTATCTTTGCAAAGAAGCTGTCAGCAAGAGCCTGTCCTCATCCAGTCCATTCAAACACAGTTCTGTTGGTACAAGGGTTACTTGCAGCAGGCATCGTCAAGAGGGCTCATCCCTGGGGGACCTATCTCAGCTATCCTTTCTGTGTACCAAAGACCAACAGGCAACCCAGACTTGTGATCAACTTCTCTCATATCATATAAATCTTACCTTGGGTGTTCAATCTTTCTTCCTTTTATTGCCACAGTCTTTCAAAAGCATACTTTCGCCTCTTCATCTTTTCTGTTTGCATATATTTGAGTAATGCTGTTTATTTGGTGCCCTTGGCACAGAAGGCCAGGCATCTGACATGCTTTAGGGTTGACCATGAATTTGACCACTTCACTTGGCTTAGCCCCAGTCCCTCTCTCTTGTAAAATATTATTTTATGTGTACTCGATCTAGTCATTCCTAAACACATATTTTCTTGGGTGCACATCAACAATACACTTATTGTCTCAGACAAATGAACACTTCTTGATTTCATTCCCTATGTCACCTATGTGCTACAAGAGGCGGGATTTGACATAAACTACAAAAAATCTTGTCTTATTCCATCTCAGTGTATTGCCTACTGTGGCCTATGTTTTAACTTTGTCCTATCTACTTTTCCTTTTCCCATTCATTTGTGGGACATGGTTACATCTATTTTTCATTATGACAAGTTTATTAGACCTGACTCCAAGCTGGCTCAGAAAGTATCAGGGTACCTGAGCTACTTGGCTTTGACATTCACCCTTGGCTATGAGATCATTACTATGGATGGACTTTCATCTGCAATTTGGGCCTCATTGAAGAAGATTTTTCACTGGAAATGTCATCCTCTGGCAGCACCGAAATCTTCAGGGTTGGTTTGGACTGTAGATGCCACACCTACTCAAATCGCGATTATTGATCCTCACTGGACTCCATCAGCAGTATTGGTGCACGCCACACTGCTGAAAGTGGAAGTGGGCTATGGTGACACCATTCGTTTGGACAATACAGGGGTCATTGGGCACTTGAGAAGAGTATTGCCCACAGACTGTGCTGTGGTGCATATCCTGGGAACCCTGGCACGGATGAAACAACTCCAGTTCATTTACATCCCAATGCAGGATAACCCAGGAGACTTTTACTCTTGGGCAGAGCCCATCAGCTTTGTGACACATTTGAATCCTTACCACTTACCTTTTCTCTCCATTGATAGTCTTGTTTCCTTCAAACAGTAATGTATTCAATGGTTTTAATTCATTTCCTGTTTTGGTTTCTGTAAATCTTATTATATATATCCATGTTTTGGCCTGCTAAATCAAAAGCAGTTTAAAATTTTTATTTGATACAACAAATAAAGAGTTAATTATTATTTGTTAAGACTTAACAAAACCAACACCACCCTCAATTCCTATTTCAATCAAACTAGTACTGTGATCTAAACCTCATTCCATTAGAATCTTGAAATTAAACTTTTATAGATCAGTAGGCAACCATCCATTTATTGTGATTAGAGCCATCTGATAGTGATAAATGAAAGGATACCTAGTCCTAAGGCTAAGGCTAATGTAGTTCAAAAGGTCATCCATCTTATGATGGTATGTAGGTGTCCTCACCTTTAAATATTATTGGTATGTATTGTTCATTTGTGATATATGAGAAATATGAGAAAAAACTGGAAACCACCTAATGGCAGTCTCTACCTTTATAGTATGAAATATAAATATAGGGTTACTGCCACTGGCACTGGATGTTATAGATGACTAATTCAGGGTTACTGGGATGTTATTGTAAATACAGTCAGTTTACACAATACATACCAATAGAAGCATCCATGCTATTAGTACATACATACCAATAATATTCATCATTATTGAATACCATTAAATAATTATTATGTACATATGTACCAATGCCAATAGACACTTTCAATAAATTAACATTGAATTTGAAGCATAAATAATAAGCATAGTGTTAACAATAAATAAATATATTTTTAAGTTTATTATAAAAATTGAAGTACCTAATGCCAATGGTTAATAAGTATTAACCCTTTAAGCCCAGGACAGATCACATTAAATGATCCCTCCTTATTTGCCATGCACTCTGGGAGGGATTACAGTATGATCCCTTACTTTTTTTGTTTAATTAGCACTAGATGGAACACAACTTATGCTATAGGCAGGCAATGATTATTATATCACCCATAGTGTGTAAGATACAATAATTTGATACATACCCAAAGTAGAAAGGGTAATTGTTTTTTTATTGGACTAAACACACATATAATTGTTATTATTATTATTATTATTATTATTATTATACATAAATATTATTCTATTTTATTTCAACAGACTGAAGACATAATTTGGTTATTAGAAAAGAATACAAAATATACTAACTTTGAAATATAAAATAATGCAGCCACAAAAATTAACAAATAAGATATAATAACAAGCAAACAGTGTGTTATAAAAAATTATTACTCATTATTATTATTTTTATATTTTTTACTTATAACTTTTTATAGTTATATAAATAAAATTGAATTATAAAAATTAATTGCAAAATATAAGACTAAATAGTCTGATATACAGGGTTGGCAATAAATTACTGACCTATTTTTGGATTAACAGTTATAAGTGCATGGCTGGCGCTGGCGGGGGGCTAGCCTCCCCAATAATTAATGCTTTGTCAGTTAATTAAGTGCCTGTCCATTTGTTCCCCAGTTTTTGAAAATACATTTTTGGAGATATTATGATATGTTGTTGGTTAAACAGCGTTTGGGTTGTAGTAGATTTCATAATATAAAAAATGGTGGCGCCAACCATGAAGTATAATTTACAGCTACTTTATATTATTGTTCTATATTGTTGGATTAACAGTTATAAGTATTAAAAGCTACTTTATTATTGTTCTATATTGTTGGATATATGTTGTATGAAATTGTTTTTATAAAATATAATTGTTTATTATCAAAATATGTAGGTTGGTAACTTATTTTATTGCCAACCCTGTATAATATTAATAAGAAGTGAATAATGTATAATAAAAAATAAATATTTATGAACCTCTGATATTGTCATATATTTACTCACATTTATTTAGTAATAATTACAAACAATTTGTTAAAAATTCTGTGCACACAATTATTGCAATAGACTTATATAACAATATATTGATTATTATAAAATATAAGTTGATTCAGATTACTTAACTAGTTATGCTTGTAAGAATTTTAGGTAATCTCCAAGTTTCCCGCATTAAATTATTTTTGCTTTTTTTACAGGTTTTTTTGCTTGTTTTTTACTTTTTTGTGTATTTTTTAAATTTTTTTTATAAATTATTTTTTGTTTTTATCTTACAATTTATTTTAATGTATTAAATACTTAAATTAATAAGTAAAATAAATAATTAAAGTAAAATACTTAATACTGATGTATTAATCCTTACCCATCTCCAGGAGTTTCTCTAGTGCCTTGTTATACAGAATAACTTTTTTGGAAATATCCTGTATTGCCGGCTATTGGATTAGACATTATTACAACTTCTGATTTGTTACTTGTTACTTGTGATTCATGTATAATGTTTTTTGTTGTAACACTTATAAACACTTATGGATATTTATGTTTTTCATATTAAAAAAACAAAAAAAAACGTAAAGCAAAAATAATTTAATGCGGGAAACTTGGAGATTACCAAATTTTAGCCAATGGCAATAGAAAGCCAAGTATACCTTAGCAGTCAATTTTAATTTTCAGATAAAAACACAGTCATAGTATGCGAGAAACTTTTGTATTGTATAGCCGGGCTTAAAGAATTAAAAGTAAAAAGATGCCAATAATTTAATTTATTAATATTATAAATATAGCCATAGCATGCCATAGGATTAGGAAACAATTACCTGGGACAATGAGAATGCGAGTGGAATACATCCAGCCAAATAACTCCCAACTAACATAGCAAGACTAAATGCTAATAATGTAAGCATAATTATATTACAGTTAAATATAATATTACTGTAAATCGTTAAATACGAATAAGTATAATATCCATAGATTAATACACAAAACCACAGTGAAAAGTGAAAATTGCGCTTTTATAATAAATAAACAAATGCAACCGAAAAACAAAAAAAAATATCAAAATCTGATAACGGAAATATAAGGTCGTTTTCATTAACAGAAGTCTGATATTTCCGTACGTACGACCATACCTGTCAAGCTACTTTGGTGTGCTGTCGTAAGATTTTGCGTTAGAGACCATCAATTTTTGTATAAAACCATAAGAAAACTACATTTTCAGTTGTCCATCATTTTTTATTTCAGAATGAAAAACAGTAACAGAGTAATTGAACGCAATGATCACGAGTCAGTATGAAAAACAGTGTTATTTAATTTACATGCTCTGTGTTATATTCGTTTGTACAACACGTAGCTTTCTCGAGCATGCTAGCAGTGACCGGAAAGTCGTGTAAATGCGAAAGGAAAATGCCTAGGACTTTCAGCTTACACCCTAAGACTTAAGAATCACAAAAAAACGTAAAACTTACGCAAAAAACGTAAGACTTGACAGGTATGATACAAGAACACTTACATATCGTTGGAACAATGACACGAAGTAACAATCTGTAAGATTATGAAACATACTATATAAGTATTAATTCTAAAAATCTAGGTATTGATGTTCTTATTGATATTGAACATGTTATTTTTTTGTTTCCTGTATATTATTTCCTTTAACTTGTTTCTGTAAATATTATAAACTTTTGGCGAAATACATACTAACATATGTAATGGAATTTAATGGAATTTAATTTGACTGCCAGACGTCTGTAATTACGTTCTTGTATCTTAATATTGACAATGCATTTATTTTTATTGGAATGTTCGTTTTTTGTCTGTATTTTTGTATATTATTAGGTCTTGATAATTTTCTTTTGAACTTATTTTCTAGTTGATTATTTGTTGATACTTAATGCGTTGGTTAGTCTCTTGATATGATTATTAAAACGATGAAGAAATCTACTAAATTGCCCCTATTTGTGATGCCCATAATAACAAGTGCAGTGTTAGAATTATAGTTATTTTAAATTCAACTATTTCTGTATATAGTGTATAAACTGATTAAAAGTTCATAGAGAGTTCATCTATTTTATTCAAAACCACAGCTAAACAAATCAATACTAAGCCGTAGCCAAAGTATTCATAAAGTGAGTTGGAAGCGGTCTCGGAGCTGGATAAATTCAATTAATTAGAAATCGGGGGCGATGGTCAAATGGTTAGAACGCGAGGCTTACAATCCAGTGGTCCAGCCTTCAAATCAAGACTACTTACTCTTGGGTTTAGCAGGGGTATTGCGTCTAACACATTCATGTCTGTATAGTGAGGTCGCTTAGGTAGGTGTAAAAAATGAAGGATCGTTACACGCCGGATAATAGCACCAACTTTTTTTTGTGGGTATTTATGAATATAGAGATTAAA
>JAYRBW010062664.1:0-30198 GCA_036023295.1 Invenusta paracnida
AGACCACCCTAGCAGCTCCAGAACACGATAAAATAACAGAACGTTTTAGAGTTTTTCCATGTTCATAGAATTTTTTAGAAATAGTAATAGTAGGTAGATTATTACCATATATTTCGCGCATAAGATACAACTGAATCATTTTATTTTTAAAGACATAATGTGTCTAACATTTCATAAAAACTTATAATGGTAGAGAAAATATTCTAGTAAAATCACAACCAAGCACAGCAGTTTACAAATGAAACGATAATAACCCTTTATGCAAAATTTGACGAAGAAATACATTTTAAAAGCATTTAAGGAAAGGTAGCAAGTCTCAGTTAAATTATTATGTATATTAAGAAGGGAAGATTCGTTTACTGATGAATCAACAAAAGATTCGAGTTATGATAACTGCAAAGATCCTGTATAATATTTACTAAATCTTCCCCATGATACATAAAGATAACCGGTGATAAAAAAAATTGTAGGGTTGAGAGACAGAAAATGATGATGAATGAAACTTAGAACTATTAGTAGCTGAAAATATGCCCTTATCACAGAGAGTTATCATAATCACCTGGTTCCTAGATAGTAGCTTTATTTATTAATTGACGTTATATCAACTACCTGTGATTATGTGTGTATGTATAACTAACTGATTCAAATATGCAGGTACATATTACATAAATATTAATATTCAGTCAGTGGCAATCGTACAAGGACACCGAGTGAAATAAAGATATTGCATATAGTTAACCCGCCCAAAGTAATCACAAGGGGCAAGCGATTGGTCGCAATTAACCCCAACAAATATTCAAATGATTTAACTGAAATCCTCACTTTAACCAATTTTAATGATGCTATAGAAATCGATCTTTATTTTTTAGAATTGATATAAGAAATTTTTTTAAATGTTTAAAATAAAACGCGCTATTAACTAAAATTAATATTCATTACATATAATTCATATTTACACAAAGAATACCACCAAAATGGCATGCACTACACGAAAAAGAAACTGACAAAAATCGCTAACAAAATTTAAACTATCGTGTTTTTGTAATCTAGAATATAATATTATATATTTAGTAGAATAGAATCTTATAACTAAAAAATTATTTAGGAAAAAATTCAAAATTTTCAATCATCTACATAATCACTGAACTACTATTTATTTATGTTATTTAAAAGGCAATCCTTTTACCAATCATCATCACCCATTTATTAAATATAATATATGAAGTTTGTTAATGAATTTTTTAGTGTCCAAAGGGCACTTTAAAAAAGTACATCAACGCACAAAAATATAATGAATAGAAAGTGTACGTGTTTTTTAGTATAAATTATTTCTAAATACTTACTTGTGTTAATAGACAGTATATTATGCATTAGACAAATTCTAATAAAAATATATATATTTTAAAAATCCCCTTTTAGGTGAAAAACGTGTTTGATAATTTTTTGTAAATGAATTATTTTAGAGGGACAGATTTGGAAAGTAAAAAAACGATTAAATAGTACCTACAAACATTATATTGTAATACAAATATATCCTTAGCAAGAGCAAATAAAACAGAAAGAACCTGTAAAAATAAAAAATTGTAATACACATAGGATTTATTTTACAAAATACGGAGCCCTCTTTAAATCATTACAAAAAGCATTATATATAGAAGTTCCCAGTGTTCGGTTTGCAAAAACTAAAAAACCTACCCGGATTAAGTGGATAGGGAGAGGGGATTTGTTGAGAAGATCCGTTAAAATTGGTTGCTGAATGAACGTCAAAGCAGGCTTGTGATCGCTATAAGATGAAAAGAGAGAGAGAAGAAGAACAAAAAGTACATGAACACTTTTTCTGTTGCTATGATGATAAGTTGAAGATTTAAAGGATTGGTCAGAAAACTACTGATAACTACTCACATATGATAAATAATAACGCAATCCTAAATACTATTACTTCTACTGCCAGATTATTTTAAAATATTTTAAATTTTCACGATTAAAAATATAAGTAATTAATTGCAAGTCAATTATACAGTATAATAAAAGTACATACTATTAATACATGTGTATATTGCAATCCTGAAATGAATTAAAAAGCAACAACAATTTCATTATATTTACTAAAGTAAAATCATAAAACGTATAACTAATATATCGTTACGTTATTTAAGTATTTAAATGACATCATAAACATACCTGAATTTTAAATGGAGAATTGGAGACTCTTTTATCACCTGAAAATATATGCAATAAAATTTAGTTGTAAATTATGATTTATAATTTTATATTTACGTTCAAAATATCTAAAAAACAAGATAATAAAATATTGTCAAATTAATCAACTAAATCAAAATACTAAATCTAACTCACATTATTTTAAACAATTATCACGATTAGGTCCAAATACACTTACTTGACATGTCGAGTCTATTAGACGATGGAATTAGAGGTGGTGGAGCATTGAGGCCAACAGAGCGGTTCTCTGCATTTTGATTGGATAGAAAGCTGTTGTCATGCCAACTAGGATGGTTGGGAGACGGTCTATTGGTCACACCGTTGTTAGTATAAAACCATGAATGTTCAGAATTCATACCGGCCAACGCTGAATGTATTAGAAAAAACAAAACGTTATTTTTCGTATGTGAATAATAATAAACAATTCATATATAAAATGGTTATAAATTTATAATAAAATGATATTAGACATAACATTGTGTCGTTTCTAGCACAAACTATTTTAGCCAATCAACATAAAGCTCTTAACACCACACACTACTGATAAACAAAATTTGAAATAACTGCACATAGAAAATAGGTAATACTATTTATTATTACCCAAAAAATCAATGTGAAAAAAAGTAAACTAAGTATTAAACTTGTAATTCATAATAAACATGTATTTGAACAACCCGATAATATATATATAGGCATGTTTCAAATAATGTTATTTTAATTTATTATGTAATATATAGACAACGAATAGCTAAAAACACTGTACACGCTTCAGATAATATAACAAAAAGGTCATAATCGCTATATAAAGACAATCTAAAAGAAAAAACAAACTGTTTTACAGTTTTTTGTATAAGTGGTATGCGGACAAAAAATATATTTTATGTACATCCTATGTGGTGGTACTATACATAGAGTTCAATATACAATCTAAACCAACTTAATAAAAGAAGAAGAAAATCACTTCCATCAAAATATTGACCTATAAACAATAAAATTTCTAGACAATATACTCGTATAAATAACAAATAGTAAACATACATTAAAATAATATACAAATAAGCATAGATATATGTACATAGTTATATAGAAAAAAATGGGAGTGCTCAATAATTTACTGCCTAATAAGAATTGGTGGAAAGGACGACAATTAATTCTCCAAACGGAGATAAAAGGTCTTATCTGTCAAGGCCAGAGCTAGTTCTAGCTCTTCGTCTACCCCGATGTGCTTGGTAGGTATATGTAGGTACTCCACACTCCATACACCTAAGTCTCCATTCCTGCTAGAGACGATTGCTACTTCTTCAAAATGGTAGGTGGATACATTTAAGGTGGTTCGAGTAGGTATATCACATGTATGGATGCAATAAGAACGCAAATCGATTAGTCAACCATATTATACTATATACTTCTATGAAATCTATATTGAATGACTGTAATTTAATGTGCAACCACGGCACACAAACTCATAATATGTGTGTCCCATAGTTATGTGCATAATATCGTAATAAAAGTATGATCTATTTGTGGTCTATACACTGGAATGGTAACATTTATGTATAACCCCCTATTATTAAAACTATAAGTGAAATATATAGTAGTAGAAATCAATGCGATATTAATAACACCTCATAAATTTAAATTTGTGAAAATATATCATGCGTTAAGTTATAAATCAAGGCATATTATCTATATATTCCAAATAATGACATTATTTGTATAAATACGAATGTCAAATTGTAGAAACATTAAAATATATCACATAAACAACAAAAAGTTGTTTATGAAATGCGACGACTAATTTCATTGAACTAATAAAATAATTTCGGTGCAATAATTTATTTATTATATTCGAATGCCCTATGTATATGTATTTAGAATATTTATATATAATATTAACAAGTAACTTGACAATATATGTATATTTATAAAACTATACATAATTAGATAAGTGAGCCCATATAAATTATATTATAATATATTTTAGGTTAATGCTGTTTTTTATCATTTAAAATGGAATATTTAAACAAAATTTCAGAGTGCCAATAAACAACATTTCTCAACCAATATTCAAAAACATGTGCAGCCGAAAACTTAAATAAAAATCGAAGTCACAGTTTATTAATATACATTAATATGTTTATTAATATTCGCTGAATTACTTGTTATAATCCCACCTACTCGTTTTACAGCATAAAATATTTAAGACAGGTAAAATAAAATTAATCGTAAAATATGCAATTTAGATATATATAAAGAAATATATTCGCATCTCCCTAAATAAAATTTTTTTTAATTAAAAAAACAGATCATACAGTGGTATCGCACTCAGCGTCTCTACAATTTATAAGAATTCCCGCATCGAATGCAATTGAAAGTAGAAGATTATCCGACAATCCTGCCGTTATCTTTTCATCCCTTTTGTCGCATTAGATGCATAGTTAATACACTATAGAGGATATTACTTAATATCCATTTACTCTCGTTGTTTTAAAAATAATTTTCCAGGGTAAGATATGTTGGGAAGAAAGTGATACAACTACACTAATAATAAATAATACAAAATCAAAGTGTTGTAGATATACCCGGCAATTAAAATAAATGGTCGGAAGCTAAAGCGCATTAACGTTGTCTACAATAGATTGATTTCTTTGAAACTTTGTAATAAGCAAATAGACATCTTTGAATTGTATGTGGTACAGTATATTCAAATCAAAAATAAGTGTACATATTAAAAATGAAAAAAGGATGGTCATTGTTGAATTCAACTTTAATAAAAAGTAATATGCTAAATTATCTATATGAACAATAATAACTGTAAAATTCTTAGAACCCTATCTATTGATATCAGTGTATATGTGGTTTTGACGATTATCAAAAAGGTTTCAATGCTATTTCTGCTTTCGTTGATGACAAAGGGTAATGACATTTTAAAACACACTACCGTCTCTGTGCCGAAAAACGAAATTTTGCTTTAATATAATAAATTTTGATCAATTCTCGGTGTAAAGAATCTTCAATTCATTCTGTAAAGAATGTTTTTAAAGGCCTATCTCCAATAATGTTTGAGCTGTTATGACTGGCAATTTATTACAGGTGCAAAAATATTCGACAATTTTTAGTTTTTGATCTCCAGGGAACTTATTCGTTATCAAACTATATCATTATAAAATTAATAATGTGAAATATTGCTTATAAAGGGCTGAAAAAACTAAACAAATAAATTTCAAAATAATTTTTTTGATAACATAGAAGATATTTCATTATATATTATACGCATTTATATTAGAAATGAGGCATTAAATACAAAAAACTTAAATAACTGGGAGAGATGGACTGCACATATATTACATAAAATAATAACGCAAAGTTAAATTTTATTGTGAAATAGGATTTATGCACAAAACTAACGTTTAACAGTGAAGCAAAAAGGTAAATATAAATCATACAAAGAAATACAGACATAGAATATGTGACGTAATTTCTTAGTTGAACTACTTGTGAGACAACCCAATGAGTCATATATATTTTATTAATGTTTTGAATATATGTATTCTATTTTGATTTTGTAATAATTAAATCAATTTTTGGGTTTTTCTGGCTGTCTAAAAATTCTATAACTAAAAAAATCCGAATAAGAAAGAGATCAGACATTGGAGAAATGTCTCATGTGAACAGGTGTATAATTTCTATTTCATAGATGTGCACGCATGACATGGCAATCATGAGTAAATTCTTAACTTTACAAAATACCGAATAAAAGTTTATAAAGTACACCTTCTTCACATAAATATTAAAAAATATATAATGTTGTCTGCAGACAAATCTGTGAGGTCAATGTTGTTACCTATATGTTAGGTTTAAAATAAAAAGATATACATAGCGCAAAGTAAAAATCAATATAAAAACTGACCATAAATTGAAGAGACAAGGAAAATTTACCTTCGAGATAATAATTAAACATGGACATCGTATAACAAAAATTCGACTCACAGAAATACTTATGAAAAACAATTATTCATTTTAAAGAAAAAGTACTATAGGTATTACATATAATATCAAAATAAAATAAAGAAACCTCAATAGAAACCGTATTTATCGATATTTGTCCTTATAACATACATATATACATAATACTTATCTATAACAATATATTTTGAATCGGGCGTTTACATTAAACAATACAATAATCAAGCTATAATTAAGTAAGTAAGGACAATATTTGTCAATTTATTATATTATCCATGGTAGTTGAAAATACCTCTATACAAATACCATAGTATGTGTACCTATAATAAATAAACTAGGTGCATATATGCTCCGCATATCGTATACACAACCTGCCCACACAAGCAGGTGTGAAGCACGAGCACGGCGGATTGCCTCTACAAAATCTGCGATAACCTTTTTAAAAAAGTCCTGTGGGTACTTGCATATTTTAACTGTATGGCCAACTATAATATATATGTAAAATCTAAGGCTCAAGGAAAGAACAGCTTGCTTTTCCCAAACCAACAGGTTAGCGGTTTCCCAACAATTTGTTCTATATTATTACAAAGCTTAATATATACCTAGCTTCCATTTTGAGAGGGAAGAGAGATAGGGAACGAAGGGTATGGATCGAATGAAGGGTACGAACAGCCCTCTAACCACCTGCCAACAAAAGGACAACCAGGTTGCGATCGACAGAAGGTTCGCTCCCTCTTTCAGGTGGTGTCCTTCTCAAGATAAAACAGCCTGTCTGAGTTCCATGTTCTATAAATTACTGCCGTATTGGAAGAAAGAAGACAAGAAGAGAAGGGCATATATGAAAAACCGGCAGTCAGTCGATGTTATTATGCTCTTGCAGAGAAACAGCTGGACAAGTTCTCAACGCATGTTTGTACGTTATACTATTGTTCAGGAGAGAATCAAAGAATACACATCTCGGAAGCCTAATGAAAGTATACTCTGAAGCAAAAGACGACAACGTTGTGAAAGAAGAAGCAGAAGAAAAATGTACAATATATGTGTGAAGGTATGTGTGTTTTGGGGGAAGGCGTGTCTACATAGCATACCTGCCATTATAGACTTCCAAGGAGGTTAACTGCGCAACTCAACAACATGAGGACCGTGGAGCATTATGGGGAGAACTTTACTCGAGTACCTTCTACAGTATTATTCTTATAGTTTAATACACTTTTCGACTCTAAATCTGGGAGAGTAGTGTACAGAATAGGTAGCGATTGATTTGCTGGAAATTGATCGACTTAATATTATATACACGTATACTTACACTTACACTTATCTCTGTATATTAGCCTGTACCAACGTGCAGAAGGCATATTCAAATATATAAGATGATAAATATCCACATAAATCGGGGTGGATACATAGAAAATAAAACTGAATAGAGTAGCTATAATGTTAGGTATTTATATCAGCAGATCAATTTTATTAATAATATAATGAGTACTCGTATAGTATGCAGACAATAGTGGGAATTGAGAAATATCAAAGTATAATAATTTTAATCGTTAAACATGTGTATACTTTCTAAATATGTATATTAAATATATAATGTGTACTAAAAATATGCCCAAATTACGCCTTTCTTTATGAATAATAGTTCAAAACACAAATAACAAAAATCCAATTGCCTTCTAATTGTATATATATTATTTGATTGGGTATTAAATACATACATACAACTGAAAAAATTAAAACGTATTTAATATTATATTATATTATAAAGAGTACGACAGTTTTTAGGATTTTGTCCAATTAAACCGAAGCCCCTTTAGAAGTTGAAAGAAAAATGTTTTCATTGCATGTATTCAAAAAGTAATATAAAGAAAGTCAACGGCTTATTTGTGAACAGTAGCAATACAAGATTAAATTAAACTGGAAATTTAATTCTCAGGAAAAAAACTACAAGAAACATGATTCACACGTTGTGAGTATACTTTAAATATACAAAAATTCATTTAGAGAAGCCCATAAAATTATTTTATTAATAATTAATCAAATAAGATAGTATGATTATTCAATTGGTTTAAAATATACTGCGTATGATAAAAAATACGGAATGTCATTATAAATATATATGAAAAATAATAGTAAAATATATATTACAAGTCAAAAGTACAAGTAATACTTGCTTGCTTATTTTGCCGATGGAGAATAGTTATGTATATTTGTTTTTCAGAAGTTGTGAAATTAACGAAGAGAAAGTTAGAAGATCACGCTTCTGCAGGGATTACAAAGTATTCTTCCTATCCTCTTTAAAAGATCCTACTGCGTGCCAAATCCACAAACACGGTTCTTCTGCACAAATTGGAAGCGATAATAAAAATAAGAATTGCAAGGGCAGGCCGACCTAATATTTATGATTTCAGTCGGCGAAGGTACTAGCAAAGTAAACGACAATTTATTGTGCAAACAGCACGCTCTAACACTTGAGAATATGGGGGAACACTTGGTTAGATGGCTAGATGTGTAGAGCCTGAAGAAACAGACAATGGTAGACAACAGGGCGCCGATCTAACCTAGAATTGCATCAACAACCTTAACTCATGATACTTTAGAAGAACTGTAAGGGGTGCCATTGCATCTTTACACGCACTGTAAGAGACGGAGACGTAGAGGAGTCGCGTTTTACTAGAAAAGTAGTCACTCACTCCTGTGAGTGAATTACAAACTGTGGCATTTAAATTTGACACTTGGCATCATCATAAGATACAAACATATACCACCCCTTCACTTGTCTAGTGAGAATAAAAATCATCAAAGAGGCACTTTCTATTCGTATGAATTTTCGTGTTTTACCATAAAGAGTAGACCAAATAGCGTACTTCGGTTAAATTAAAATGCGACCTGATGCATATAAGCAAAAAGTAAGTAAAGCCCTCGGAGGTACCTACATCTACACAATTAATGCATAAAAATACTGAAAGAGGCAGCGAAGCGAATTAATTTCTGTAACAAGTCAGTGACACCTAAGGTGTCATAATAAAAGCCATCATGCTGGGTAATTCCACGAGAGCACACTGTAGTATATGCGAAGATATCGAGATGTAACTCAAAGAGATCTAATTACTGATTGTAAAGCGATATCATTACAAAACTAAACATACTTGTATATGCGCTATTAACACTAACTTGTATTACACGTGAACACCTTTTTGGGTTAAAATCATATGTCTTTCTGGCAGAAACTGACATCAAGCAATTAGTGGAACATATTAACCGTGTCATAACAGCTAAAAGGATTATCATACTATTTCAGTGTATAAATATACAGGTAGGCATATTTTACAAAGATAAAATGGCAATTAATAATTAGCCTTGTCAACATAAGAGAAGATTAATCTATCATACTATGTAAAATATTATTCTATGTAGTTTAAATTATAAACTTTCAATAATATGATACAAATTAAGAAGGCCACAATGCGGTTGATGTAAACATATAAAAGATTGAAATATTGTGATAAAAATGACGTTATGAAATAACTATAAAATTATTTTAACGCATTCAAAAGATACTATAACGAAATTCAAGACATCTTATAAATCATGTTTATGAGGTTATACGTGTCAGTATTTTTTATGAAATAAAAAGATTAAAACAATCTATCAAATATAATTTCTTAAAAAGCTATTCTTACCGATATATGAAATTATTACTATACGCTACATAGAACAAGTTATTAAATAAATAATAAGCAGGTATTAGGGGAAAAAACTATAATTTTTAAATAAAAAAAAATAAAAATAAGTGTGCTCACGGTTATTGGGGTACCTATTTGGAACTATAGAGGGACACTTGGTGGTGCACAGGCACTGCTCTCCAAGTTCTAAGTAAGTATTATTCGATCTATTTTTTAATTTTAAATCGTTATTAATGTATTAAATTATTACATTTCTATTTCCCATTAACTATTATAACATTTGAAAAAAAGTAATATCGATTCCTAGGTGTTCATACTATAACGTCCATGATTTTACAGACATGTGGTATAAAACTGAAAATTTTAAAATCACATTTTTACATGTTCTGCTGTAGCAAAAATGTTAACTCACAATTTTTTTAGCCTGATTAAATTATTCCATTTCTATTTCCCATTAACTATTATAACATTTAATAAAACAATATATCGATTCCTAGTTGTTCATACTATAACGTCCATAGAGTAATACTACCAAGAGAGTTCACTCGGTAAAAAAAGCGTAAATATATTTGTTTAAATAATCAAAGTTCACCATTTTATATTCTCACCTATACGATGGTAATTTACGTCTAAAACAGTATAAATGATCGAATTTCAAACTGGCAAATGTACATGATATAAAGTATTGATATGAAAAGTAAAAATATAGAAATGTGCGCACGAATTAGAGCAACAGTAATATGTAATTTATAGGAGTATAGCTTGAATAATAAAAAAGGCTTTCGATAGCGGCAAATAACTAGTTTTACCTACTCTAAGCCGTAGAAATACGAAATAAAGTGCCCGTACAATATAGCCTATGCATACCAAATAATGTAGGCAAAACTTGTTATTTGCCGCTATCGAAAAACTCTTTTATTATTTTAGCTATACTTCTATAAATTACATATTATTGTAGCTGACATTCTGACGAACATTTTTCTATTTTGATGAAGTTTTAAAATGGTGGATTTTCTGCTTGAATCAAAAGAGTGAGCCTTCTTTACAATCCTATATTATTTTGTTCGTTTAAAACATTTAGGTTTTTTATGACGTTATTATTACTACTTGTATCAAGCGTTGTTAAATATAAGTATTTTAAGTAGTTTCGTTTTAATTTGAGTTACTTAAATAATTTAATTAAACATACACGAATAAACATTTTTCTTGGCAATAAAGTAGTATAGGGGTAGTCAAAAAAAATTTCGCTTTGCATTGAACTTCTGGTTATTAAAAAAAATTCACTTACAAAACGACATGTATCAACACGTAATCAACAATCAATATATATACAAATGTACAAAAAATTAAACAACATAGTTCCATCGGAGTCAATAATCCTCTGTATAGGTGCAGTTTGAACTCCTGGAATTCTTATGCCAACATGTGCCGTGAGGGAGTCCAACAAGTGTTGGATGCTGTTTTGGATGTCATTTCTATTGTTGAACGATTGACCACGACGAAACGATTCGCACAGTTTCTGAAAATATATCTGTCCAAAAGATTTGCGTCAGGCGAATAGGGAGCTGTTGCTTTAGAAGGGATATTCGTTGTTCTTCAATTGCCACTCTTGAACAATATGGGCGACGTGCGGCCTCTCATTGTCATTCTGGATAGTAAGTTCCCAGCGGGAAAGAGCATTGTCAAATGCTCTCACCATATTCTCCAAAAACAATTTGTATCTCTCGGAGTTGATAGATCCACCGTCGTGTAACACCTCAAAGTAGACAAGAATCTTAGAGACATTTATGGCCACCATTATCAGCACTTTTTCTGTCGGATATTGTTCGCTTTGGCATGGCGGATCTGTCCCCAGTACCATCAACCCAAGCACGACAGTTTTCCTTGGGGACAATATCTTTGAAATAAACCCACTTTTCGTTAAATTACCACGACTTTCTGGGAGGCCTCATGCTGCAGTCGATACGAAGTTGCTTGTCTCGGTCAGTCAGATCGTGTGGGAGCCAATCTTTGACTTAAGGACTTCTTTTTCAGATTGTTGTGCAATATTCGGAACACAATTAATGCCTGTGAGTCTTTCAGTGTCATTACAAGACAAAGCATTATTCTCCTCGATGAGGTGAGGCATAATCGCCACATTATTGTCTGCAGTGCTTGTCTTTGGTCGGTCTGAACCTGCAATTCTTTCATTTGAATCACGAAGGCCTTCATCGATATCCTTTGCGATTTGCTGTACTCTTCTAAAAGAGACAACGTTTTCTTCACACCAGCTTCTGAAAAGCATGTTGTGTAATTCACACGGGCTATAATTAATGCGTTTTAATGTTCTAATAAAGAAAACTAGTTCATTTTGCTTCGGTGCCATTGGGATCGATAAACAACACGCCGCAATAATAATCTTGCTTCTTTAGCACGCCGAATTAATAGTCATACTTCACCAATCAAATCTTACTTCATCTAATAACTATAGAGATAACTTTTAAGATAAACGCATTCACTGAAAATAAATTTCTATAATCTGCTTCAGTGGCAATACCTTTACGGCAATAGATATAATTCTAATGTTCAATAACATGTGACATTTTTTTGACTACCCCTATATATTACCAAAAATCAGGGAGGCAATTTTTGCATATTTTTAAATTAAATTCGAAATCTACATGGTCGAATTACATTGTCAGTAAATTTTGATAGATACATTCAAATGCGCTAAAGTAAGTGAACTTTCTTGGTATCCCATTACTCTATGGATATAATATTGTGAAATTTGTCAATATATCTATAATATACAAAAAGTACCTCAATGTATCGATCGTCATACTGTAGCTACACTGCCCATATAAGTTCCCCCAAAGTAAATCATGACTATAGTAATAATATAACCGATGACCTTGAAACTTTGGAGTCTCCAGGAGATCCTGACGAGCTATCGGGGCAGTTGTGTCAAATCTCCCTTGGCAAAGGGACATTCAAAGTCGAATAGTGGCTAGTTAGCATTAAAAATGACCAAAATTTGACCTTCATATATATCCTCTGGAAGGAGGTATATGCGACGGAAGGCTGGACGAAGCCAGCCACAGCTATCCACACAGCTTATGATGGCACGTTGAAGGCGATCCAAAGTTTCAAGGTCACTTAAAGTTACTAATTATAACCGTTCGACTACTTTCGTTTCTATGTGGAGTATTCCTTAATTTCTAAGTTGTTTGCACTTATGCGATAACAATACTAACTATTTAAAAACTAAGTATTTGTCAATTTCAAATATTCTGATTGAAATTAATAACACATTCATATATATCGAAATGATTCATAAATATGTGTTTCTTGGAAAGAATTAGTAATAAACTTATACAAAATAAAAGTAAATATTATCTAATACAATATTGGGATAAATATTTATATAAATTCATTGATTAACATAATTTGAGAAATATTAAAAACCCAGCCAGAAGCGTTTCGTGGGTTCTCGTTAGTGAATTAATGCTATTAAATTATATAAATATTCACATAAGCGATTATATAATACATGTTGGCGACCGGGGCAAGTTGGTTGTGAATGTCGGATTACATCATATTGCAATGAATACAAAAATCTCAAAATTCTCCGTTCTGGCATATTTGTTTTGGATCGCGTGCGTCGTTATCAAAGAAAGTCTTTTTGTCTCATCTACCTATGTAGAGTAATGTTCTCTTGTTGATCTGATTAACTTTCGAGCCCGGTTTTATTATAAAATTATACAATGCGAGAAATCGTTTAATGTACAATTTTCTTTTTCAAGGTACATACACTGCTTATGAAGTTTCCAAAAACTACTGGAACGCTAAATCAGCATGTCAAAACATTGGACAAACACTTGCTACTTTCAAAAACGATGTGGAAGCCTTGAATTTGCGCACCGCAGCTCTTGTTGGTATCGATTCTGGAACGTAAGTGGTTTATCAGCAGAATTTCAAATATTATCTGCATTTTGCTTCTTCCAATAAATCATGAAACTAAATAGAAGAAAGCCTATAATTCTATGTATTTCATCTAAATGTGTTTCAACGCATCATAAGAAAATTAATTATTGATTTAAATCAATCGATATCTTATTTATGACGTATTTACCATATTGATCTAGTATTTCTGTGTGGTCGGTATTTAGGTAGGTAGGTACTCCGGAAAGTTGTATAAATAATTAATAGACAGTGTATCAACTCTTATCGATTTCATATACATCGCGCTGGAAATTATCTTATATAAAAAATTGTTTTATTTAATAAATTTGATGTAAATGAGTAGTGTAAAATATTTACTCCGACTATTTGTTTTACATTATAAACGTTATCGATTGGCTATCTGAAAATGGTGTCATAATTTGAAGAAGATTGTAGTCAAAAAGATAGTTTCTTTCTAAATTTGAAATTATGCTTTATTATAGTCAAGTTATCTACTAGGTAAGACAGCTAAATCGATATATTGTTTCCATAGTAATATGTAAATGCTAAGCACAGCTTATTGACATAATACTATTTATTATTAGGTATTACTCATTTGTGCGTCATCATATACTTTATAAATGATTGGCTATACCTGAAATGTTTTTGTAAAAATTTGAAGAAATATGATAATAATAGAGTATTGATAAATAAATTTGCAACTCTTCTTGATTATTAAAAACAGTTGAATACTTACTTATACAACATTCTTATAACCGGAAAAAAGTGTTTAATAATGCTTGAAATACAATATTTCTTAATTAGTAAATATAGTTTACAAGTTTTATACATACAAATGTATAGCTATTATATTTCTTAGAATTTTGTGACATGTTAAAATTGTTTAAGCCTTGAGAATTGATCTTAAAATTCTAAAAATTATTCTATACTTATTTGTGCAAACTTCATTGACAACTATTTTAATATTGACATAAATTATAATCAATTGAAACTTTGCCAGTAACTTATCCTTCTGCCTATTGATGTATTATCTTTCTATTCATTAATTTCTATTGTAATTACACAGATTTTAATATCAAAGCAAACATTGCAGCCTTGCAAAAAGAAAAGCTATGAAAGCTCAATGACATTAATTTCTAAAGATACGTATATATTATAGTTCAGACATTGATCACATTTATCTCACACCAAAACTAACATTTTATAATGCTGGCTATTAAAAGTCCACATAATATTATATATAGCTTAATATGTACAAAACACAACAAAACTCTAATTTCAAATATTATCTGCATTTTGCTTTTTTCCAATAAATCATGAGCCTAATTAATAGAAAGCCAATAATTATAGGTATTTCATCTAAATGTGTTTCGAACATAGAATTTTTTAAAACTTTGTATGACGTAACAATTTGAAGAAATACGTTGGAGGTCATAAATAAAGATCCTTTCCAGATGTTTAATTACCGCTATAAAAATATTGATAAAAGGAACAACACTGATAATCTTTTGAATACATTTTTTCTCTGTTAATATATAAATTAAATTGGCATATACCTACTTAATTTTTTGAAATAATATATGTTGACCACAAACTTAAAATGTACAGTAATTGTCAATAGAAATAATTTAGATCGCCATCTATGTATATAATGATTAGTTTCCATGGTTTCGACGCATCACAAGAAAACTAATTATTGACTTTAATCAATCGATACCTTATTTATGACGTATTTACCCTATTGATCTAGTATTTCTCTGTGGTAGGTAAAATATATTAATATACATTAAAAGTCCACATAATATTATATATAGCTTAATATGCACCAAACACATCTAACTCTAAAATTTCCCAAACATTTAGAAGAAAAAGCTGGATTATATATAGCAAATGTTTATGGAAGCAAAGAAATTCGTATGAATATATTGAGTATTTCCATTTATTTAAGATAATTAATGAAAAATAGTAAAATTAATACATTTAGCACCAAAGCCTCGATTTTTTAATATTGTGAGCTTTTGAGTTCACGAATACATGTGTAGCTATCCAACATATTGATCTATATTCTATGGACTATTAATAGCCAGATTTATAACATAATTGTTGCATAAAGTAAAACAAATATATATGATTATAATTCTATAATTAATTAATTCTAATAGAAAAAGTCTTTTCATTGAAATTTACCATTTTTAAACTGGCGTCATGAGTTTCCTTTAGAAATTATTTGCATTTATTTCTGAGCACCTGAGGATTACGTTGAAATCAAAATGGAGTTTTTAATGTACTCTAATTTGATTTATAATTAACGGTCAGAGATTTAAGCCTGGATTCTCCTTATCATTAATGACAAGTGCTTATACACTAGCATCTCCTAAACTAATCGCGAGCTATTGTTCTCTTTGTTTGACGATTCTCATTTGTAATTATAGTTTGAGACATTTAATTGTGTGATTTCACGAGGTAAATTTTTTAAGAAAAATTGTATCGATTATTGTTTAGATTATGTCATCTTTATCGACTAATTCTATCATTTTTTTAATTGGAATAAATTAGCAAAACTAGTCAATTAGAATGTAATTGGGACAGTTGCAAAGTGTAAATTGCTCGTAACACTTTCTCTGCTTTAACTTAGACTAGTAACATTTTTACAAGATACATAATGCGAGTTAGAAGCGGTTGCAGAGCTGGATAAATTATAAAAATAATTACAGACATGAAATTATATTTGTAGCTGGTATTGCGTCTAACACATTCATGTCTGTAATTATTAATACAATATACATAATATCACAGAATAAGTATTATTTCGTTACCCTTTATAGATGGTTAATATGTTACCTCGTGCCGTGCCATTGTTCCAACTTATGCATGTAATGGATTGCTGCTGAATTTTTGTATATTTTGGTAGTGATATTTTCTGAATAATGCGTGTTTTTCTGTGAAGAAGTTTTGAATTTGAATGAAATATGTCTGAAAATGGATTGCTAGAAGTTTTATAAAAAAATTAAACAAATGATAAGAAGAAGAAGCGTTAATCTCCAAGAATGACGTTGTGGACTTTCTAATTGCTAAGGAGTTTGTAATGAATGGAATCAGAGAGTATGAATTATCATTTTGTCCAGTAAATTGGAATATTGAGCTAGTAAAATTCCTAAATAAGTAATATGCATATCGTAAAATAATGGTAGAATTAGCTAAGGATTTTTTATAATGTTATGTCTAAACATATTGTTTTACACGTGTTCCTAAATGTGTGTTTATTGCATTTTGAAACTGAGGCATAATTACGTCATTAATTATATTATATAATTGTGTCGAGCCAGAGAAATTAATCCTAACGCTAAATTTGGTTAATGCTATTCTTATATAATAATTATTTTCTGATTGTTTTAGTTTTTCTCATCGATTACATCATGGTTTTGGTAACAGTTAAAACAATTTAACAAAGTATTTTATGAAATAATCCCGAAAAATAATGTCGCGTATATTATGTATAATAAACATTAATAAATAATTAAAACGAGTAATTCTAACACAATAGGGTACTTGTGTGTATTATTTCCGTCTCTTTCCTTACAATAGACATCTTTGGACGGGTCTAAGAAAGGACCTCACACTTTCGTTCGACTCAAGCGATGCTGATCAGCCGCCAGTAAAGGATACAACTTTGGCCAAAATGAGATGGGCTAATGGCGATTCAGTGGACATCTTTCCCAGGACATCGATCAAGTTTAAGAACTTCAGAGTGGCCGATGCTTCGATGTTGCACCATGGCATAAAACCTGAAGGTGGTATTGAGGTCACAATCGAACAAAAAGCCGATTCTTCATCGCTACATTTTCTTTGTGAAACCCTCGTTCCAGGTTGGTATATGCAACCAGTATATGCAACCAATATATGCAACTAGAAAGTGATAACGGGAAGCTAAGGTTACTATTAGTACTTGTTTTAGTTTTATAACTTTTAATAAATATGTGTTAAATATATAGAATACATGCATTCATGTAGGCTAACTAGATTTATATAATAATGTACATTGTTATCGAAATATGTTGTGTAGATTTCTTAAATAGATAGTAGCATAAAAAGTAGATTTAGTGTAATGAGAGTAAATAAATTAGTATATACAAATAATTAAATTCAAAATAAATCTGAAATTTACTGGAGAATAAATTATAAATTATAAATGAATTAAATATATAGTATGCAGTGAACTGAATGAATGTCTTCAAAATGGAGGTAAGAATACTTATTATATTGCATTATGTCGTTATTTTTATATAAATACTGTACTCAAACACGATACTTCATTTTACCTAAACATATGATGGTAGTTATATGACGTTATTGGTGGTAAGTTGCGCACTTTTTGTTATAAGTGATTGACACGAATCATGTATTTATAATATGTCTTTGCACTTAATACACCCATTTTGTGTTCGTATGTTTCTCCATATTTCACTTTAAAAGTACACGTTTATTGCAAATGCTTTTGTTAAGCAGTTCATTTACAGTGTGGATCACCAAAGCTTTGAATAAGATTATAGAAAGAGGAAATTTCAAAGAAATGCATTTTAGTAACTAAGCAACCGTTAACTTTAAGACTTTCGATTCGCATAGAGGCCATCAAGAAGTACCCCGATACAGTTATGGTCGATTCGCATAGAGGCCATCAAGAAGTACCCCGAGACAGTTGTGGTCGATTCGTATAGAGCCATCAAGAAGTACCCCGAGACAGTTGTGGTCGATTCGCATAGATGCCATCAAGAAGTACCCCGAGACAGTTGTGGTCGATTCGCATAGAGGCCACCAAGAAGTACCCCGAGACAGTTGTGGTCGATTCGCATAGAGGCCATCAAGAAGTACCCCGAGACAGTTGTGGTCGATTCGCATAGAGGCCACCAAGAAGTACCCCGAGACAGTTGTGATCGATTCGCATAGAGGCCATCAAGAAGTACCCCGAGACAGTTGTGGTCGATTCATAAAATCTCCTTTAATGATGGGGTCATTGAAGGCCAAGTATTGACATTTATTTAAAATGCGATGACACCAGCCTGTTTATTTATAAATGTTTGACCTTAAATGCTAAAAGAGATATGCCAAAACAGCCTCAACTAATGCGATTGGCCGTGTTATAACTTCTAAAGCTATTCCAGCGCTTTAAGACCATCAGTTGCAATACTTACTACTATTATTACATGTGAATATAATATTTACTTCAAAATGATTTAACATCTACTCTACCTTACGTTATTTTTCATACACTTTTTATCCAGGAGATAACATTGACAAGATAGCATCGAAAAGCCCACAAAATTCTGTATAGCAACAATTCTATTGCCAATTAATCTAAAATATTTCTAGGTTCTTTTTTTCGTTAAAATTCTGTCATTATTCTTCTTATCATTATGTCTGTTCAGATCTGGTTCCATAATTTCTTCTTCCTCTTTCTTCTCTCTAGTCTTCTTTGATGTCTGTGTCATGATCACTTTCTTCTCTTACTCTTCGAAAAATATAGCTACTTAACAGTGGACAGATTTGACAAGGACGCCTTAACTGCAGGATGTGGAAATAAACTTTATATTCATTTGTTTTTGACTGAGAATTTGTGGCAGCAGATATACCCGTTATGCCGCTGAGAACCTAACCTCAACGCAGTGAACAATTCATGGTCGGATGGCACAACACCAGCCTTCGCCTTCCAGAGTATCATCTCTGCTGGTCGAACAGCCATCTGCATGCATCGGAGATATTCAATCACCCAACGGTGTTATACGTGATTTCCGGAGATCGACAATCCCAGGTCTCGGATCATTGTGAGAAGAGGTTCGTCGGAAACTATGACAAGTCTCTTGTTCGGAAAGGTGAAGAAATATTTATTTTGTTTCATGTAACATATTATGAGTCTTTTTATTTATTTCTAGTAATAAATTAGTATGCTACATGCACGACTAAATAAATTTCAGGATTATATTCATAAATAATAACTCTTTTTATTATGCTGCACTTACATGTATTAGTTTTTTCTTCTATGTGATACACTCAATAATTCAAACATCACATTACTATAATATACCGTTCGTTTTTAGACTATATATAAAGATTACTTATATTACATTTATACCCCGGATCATTAGACAACGCAGCCCCTGTGTTACTGTTCTGGAGTAAATACTGTGCTAGCTGATGGATTGGAAATCTATCATCATCATTGCATATATTACAATCTGAATACTCTAATTGTTGGATAACTACTGTGGCATATAATTTTAACAGTGAGTTAGCTAAATCTAATTATTTGTTAGTGAGATCTTTTATAGTATATAGGTACATATCAACTCAATAATACAAGTGATGTAACATATCTTCACCGATTACTTCCATCCAATCAAATTTAACAACCGATGAAGAGAGAAAGATTAAGTGTGCATGCACCCAACACAGCTGAGTTAGCAGTTTACGCATGATTCATTTATGCAATGGTCTACCCCAAAGAAACTATATAGATAGACTATCTATATAGTTTCTTTGGTCTACCCTTGGTTAGAATAGATTAAGAAAGTACAAATGGTCTCGGAAATGACTAGCAATCTAAACACTTATCCACTATACTGCAATCTCGGGCTTTGATGAAATATCTTCACACTCACACATCCAGTTATTCACCCATTGGAGATATATGACGTAATATACAGGCTTCATTAGCGAGCATGCTTTTCAGTGAAATCAAGATGGCAAGCGAAAATTTAACGTATTATATTGTAATAGTTGGACATATGGATAATATACGAGTATTTGTGTGTGTAAAATCGTAACTGGAAAAAACATAAGAAACTTCTATACCATAAGCTTGATAAACAATGTATTATGCAATATATATGAAGAAAAAAGTTTAATAAATATAGCGGGTGGCGTTTAAATTGAGCGGGCTGTGAGAACACAAGAGCAGGCTCAGTTTCTGACAGTACATTCTAACGAAGAGAGCTATACATTTTACTCGATACATAATATATACTTTTATAGAGGTATATACTAATAGGTATACAGTTTTCCGTAAATCTAAATAATATTTGTAAATATACTTGGTAACTTTACCCTACCTATTAATTTATTTTGATATTTTATTTACATTCACGTATATAATTGCATATGATATAATGTAGGTGTATTGACGGCTTTTTATATGAATTAATTATATATACATAAAATATGTTACATTTTGTAATAAAACTTGTATTATAAACACGTTTAGTATTAATTTGTCAAATTAGATAGCATGTAATTTTAGCTGTCTGCCTACATAATATATTGAGATGTGGCGTACACCACTATTGACTATACTAGTGTACTATAACATATCATCAATATAATTTTAACTTTTTGCTTTTCGTTAGAGATCGTTTCTTGGCTTTCCTCTCCTCTCCTCTCCTCTCCTATAGTTAAACTTGTTATGCGATTTTTTCATTATAAGAGTACTTATATTTAGATTTTTGACTCTTATTGAATTCAGACCAAGATATGGTATATTATATATTGTAGAACCACATTTGATCAAAATACTTTTGTACCTGTTGCATCCATGTATCTCAGTAACATGTATCATCTCTTATAAAATATTATAATTTGTATACTCACAATTTAAGTAGAAATATGGAATACTAACTTAAGTATACTGCGTAAACTTTACCGATGTGTTTGGTGTTTTTTTCCTTTATTATTAATATTTATAACTTTTTGTTTTCTTCTACATACTTAAATCTGTTTTATTAAACCTCCACATTACATATCTTTCTATAAACATATTTGGTCGCTAAGCAGTATTAGGCTGCCAAATGTAACATCTAACCATTATTATTATTTATATTCGTTTTAGTTAGTTTTTATGTAACGATTTTTTAATGTACCTATCTATACCTGTAATTTTCCTATTTATGTGCTATTATCCATTGTATAGTCAGAAAATAAAGCCCCATCATTATTATTATTATTATTATTATTAGTAATAAAATGTGTATATCCCTGGGCAGCATAGAATGAATAAAAGAAAGAGTGAGCCTGCGAGAATAAAAGTTATATTTCATCCAAATTTTCGCTATAATACAGCCTCGTCGTGGGTGTCTCTGAATTGTTCCTTACGAGTTCCTTACTTGTTCAGAGACACCCCCGATGAGGCTGTATTACAGCGAAAATTTGGGTGAAATATAACTTTTATTCACGTAGCTCCAGCTTACTCTTTCTTTTATTGTTATTTTTATTTATATAGCGGAGTAAATTTTCTTCGCTCGGTTAACAGAATGTAGGACTAAATATTTATATTTAATTAATTTCAAGAGAAAACATTAAATTGTTTTTCTTACAGCTGCGTTAGTTGTCTTTAACATTATTATCTATTTGTTGTATCTGAAACTTTTCTACTACATAAACTATCAGTTTGTAAAAACAATGTTTTACAAAAGCTTTAGGGCATCAAAAAGGTAGCATTAAACTGTATATACACATATTCGATCAGAATTGAAAACTCTGTATTCAACTATACTCTATGAATTTCTCAACAAATTTAATAATACACACAATACATAGGTAAATTTCCATTTGTTTACGTGTTTTTTGTTTATAAATGGTGCTTTGTTCTGCCATACAATGATAATTCCATTATCTCTTTAATACCTCCGCAAAGTATGTTCTTAATATTATAATTTAATCGTTTTGTGGTGGAAAGTGGCGTCATCAAAAGCGCTAATTAAATTTTAATATGCATAGGAAGGAAAGTTGAATCTATTCTAACACGCGATACACAATACAGCAAAATACTCTCACATGGTTTTCTGATGAAATGTGCTTGTTAGAGCTCACTCTATTTAAATATTTATGTCAGTTTGCCTCGGATTAATACGAGCCCGTTGAATATGGCTTAAACATTCCAATGTCTAATTAATATACTTACACAAAATAAGTACATTTAAATTTAAATAATAATTAATTTATTACCGCATGGAGTACACACAGGGAAACGACTCTAAGGGCGTTGCTATGGACTCTGATTTAAAAATAAATAAAATCTATATTTTGAGAATTATAAGTTAACCATAACTACGATGAGTATACATACCTATTATATATAACAAATATAATTTTATAATTATTAAGAAATAAAATACTCAATTATATTATGACACGTATTTGGGAAATAAATGACTATCATTGTGATTTTGTTAATATTGATGGCCACCATTCATGTCTACCTTGGCAGCTGTTTTAGCGTTGAAAATGCCCTTTATGACTTCTGCTATCCCTATAAAAGCTGAACGTTTACTTCTTTCCAAATGCAAGACAATAGACTCGTACATATAATTTATATATTTTTATAGCAAAAATAACATTATTTTTGGTGTGTATTGTATATTTTATTAATAAAAAATTGTTCATCATTTCCATTTGTATATTAATTTGCGAACCAGTACATTTTGCACATCTATTGTTATTATAAAGTGCTAATATGCTTGGATGATCATAAATATATATATCAGGGAATACTTTAAGTAGTATTAAATATATTAAAGTAGTCCCTGATATATATACACATCATCTATTTCAGTTTTCTAAGCTTATATCATTGCAACAAATAAATTGTTTCTGTTTTATCTATTTAGTTACGTATAAAACAAATACTAGTTTGAGCACAAAAGTTTGTTATATGCTCAACGAATTGCTATTAACATATGATTGAAAAATATGTAATTATTGTGCTGCGCATCCAGTCATAAAATGAGATATTAACAATTTACTATTTTCTCATGTTAAAGAATACTGCGATCTCTATGAACTTGCTCTGAATTTCGTAAAAATTCATATTTTTTATAAAATGGAAAATTATTTTTTATTTTAATTGACATATTGACATTATTTGAATACTCAGTGTATTTTATACATTTTCAGACATATTTCAGTCACACAAACCATATTTCATATAGTTTCCTCCATCAGACATTTTTTATGGATTTATTATCTAAATTGTGATAAGAACCATAGAGTAATGATTATAATTACTCTGTGATAAGAACCTTCATTTAAAGGCATGTTGAAACTATAAAATACGATTTACGTGTCTGAAATGTCTTTTAAAATGTATAAAATACATGGAAAATTCAAATGATAGGTACACATTGTGTCAATTAGCAATAAAAATTAATTTGTAATTTTCTAAAAAATATAAATTTTTGACGAAAATCACAAATCAATTTCATAGTAATTGCCGTATTCTTGAATATATGGGAAAATAGTAAAATGTTAATATTCAATTTTGTGACTGGTATTGTACAATACAAGAATTCCATATTTTTCAATCGAAAGGTTAAAGTAGCAATCGATTGAGCATTTATAACAAACTTTTTGTGTTTGATCATTTGCAGAAGTATAGCTCCAGTACTATAAAAAAAGTAGGTAACTCAAAAATTATTGAAGAATTCCTAATTGTATATATAGTCTTCAAATGATGATTCAGGTAAAGTATTCCTTGTGTGAAACACCATGCAAAGATTATTTTGTATATATTTATCTCGTAATTTAATACATATAACACAATTCCCTATAATTATTAAAAGTAGTGTACAACAGTCTTACATTTCTAACAACATGTTTCGAAATGAAAGCGCAGAAAAGACAAGAAAACTGGACGTTATAGGCAGAAAACCATGATATGAGATTAAATGAAATATTAGACGATGCGGTAGCATATATTAAATAATGAATAATATTTCATCTGCAATAAATGGCCCAAGAATGAACTATGTATGTACCTTTTAGAGCAATTGTTATTGTAATTTATATACGATGGAAAAATAAAGGCTTCATTATAGTTTCCGAGTAAAAATTACTGTGCATAATTTTATATTTCTACTTAAAAAAAGGTTGCTCATATCTTTATTATATATTTATTGTAATACCTATTGTATTTTTTATGATAATATTGGTACAGAAGAAGCTGTAATCGTAGAGTAATAATATCAAGAGAATATACTGTCAAAAAAGCGTAATTATGTTTGTTTAAATATTCAAAGTTCGCCATTTTATATTCTCATCAATGCGATGTTAAATTTACGTTCTAAAACAGTATAAAAGATTGATTTTTAATGGGAAAATGTACACGGTATAAAAAGTAAAAATATAGAAATGTGCGCCTGAATTAGAGCTACAATAATATGTAACTTATAGGAGTATAGCTTGAATAATAATAAAGTTTTTCGATAGCGGAAAATAACGAATTATTGCCTACTTTTAAGCCGTAGGAATACGAAATAAAGCGTCCATACAATATAGGCTATGCATACCAAATAATGTAGGAAAAACTAGTTATTTACCGCTATCGAAAAACTTTTATTATTTAAGCTATACTTCTATAAAGTACATATTATTGTAGCTGACATTCTGATACACATTTTAGTATTTTTGGTGCAGTTTCAAAATGATGGATTTTCCGCTTGAATCAAAAAAGTAAACCTTCTTTACAATCCTATACTCTTTGGTCTTTATAGCGTGGATCAAACATTTATGGTTTTATATGACGTTATTATTACTACTTTATAAATATACTACTTGTTAAATATAACTATTTTAACTATTTTCGTTTTGATTTGAGTTACTTATTTAAATTTTATTTAAATTGGATCTTTATTAAAAATATACTACTCAACACTTTTCATAGAAATAAAGTAGTATGTTACCTTAAATCAGGTAGGCATTTTTTAGAGCATTTAAAAAAAATTAAATTCGAAATCTACATGGTCGAATTACCTTGTCTGTAAATTGTGATATATGTATATACATTCAAATGTGAGTGAACTCTCTTGGTATTATTATACTCTATGACTGCAATGTTGCTTTATATCATATTTGAAAAGCAAGAAACAGTATTCCATGGGGGGAGCGGGGAGCGGGGGGGGGCTGATTACGAGACCAGCTCTTTGGCTGCCCAATATTGAATGAATACAGCGCTAAAAACTGTAAAATATATCAAATAAAGGATGCGGATGCGTGTTTCCTTCTTCTGTTTAGGGAATTAGCATAATTATATGCCCCTATATTTATTAGATCTACTGCAGAGATGAAAAAGAAGCACAAAAACTTATTAATTGTTTTTTTAACACGCAGTTTACAAATACAAATATTCCAACACATTTATATTTATTCTATAATATTTGCTAATCATACGGCAACAATTATATGCGTTTAATTAATTATTCATAACTTTCTGAAGAAGAAAATTCATTCAATCGTTGTTGTCATGCTTGCAGTTTTCAGTATAACTGGAAATATATTTTGTTTTTTGTGTCCTTTAAGCTTATATAATGAAATAATTGTGAATAATACAGTTTAATTGACATATTATAATACTAACCACTGCCTACCTATATTTGAAGGAATTCAGTAGGCTAGTATTTCATGCCATAAGAAGTCATTCTTAAGTTAATATTAACAACTCATCACATACATTTATTTGCTTTTAAAAAAAGGTCGACAAATATGCTCTATTTGATGTGGTTCTTCTCCTTCTGCGTTATCTTTGCTGAGATTAAAAGCGGCACATGTTCCGGTCCTGAAGCAAAATGCGCGTATAGATCAGTAGTCTCCGATCATCATCACTTCTCTTTATCAAACGGCAACCAAACTTGTGTCCCCTTCGGAAATTCTGGTCTAGCTCTCCAGAGTGCTTCTTATGCTCCGCTTCCAAGCTTCAGTAATACCGTCGCAGTTCCTCTTTTTGGAGCCCTGGAGAAGAGGGGAACTATTTATGACCGCTACATGACTGGACCGTCGAGCACAATGATTTGGACCACCTGGTCTAGCAGTGAAGCAGCGGCTTACCTGGTAAGCCACGCCTTCTATCGATCCCCTTTACTGGACATCTGGGCTCAGATCAAGTGGAAAACGGTAGAAGTGGAGCTGTATGCAGCCGGAGTGGCCAAAGTCAAGTTGGTCTTCAATGCCACTGGATCCACCATCGATAGCTGGTTCTCCAAGGAATCTCTGATAACCTCGTGGCCTTGGGCCCTCACAGAAATAAAAAATCCAACTTACGACATATTTTCTGCGAATGGGCATGTTATAGCAGGCGTTCAAGCTCGTCGGTTTGCGATTATGGTGTATTACAACGGCTGTTCGGGCGACTATGGAGCGATGTCCGTTTTTGAGGCAGTTGACGTCTGCGCTTATGCCAATTACCTGCCTCTGCCAAGTTTGTTCATATACGCTGTCAGCGCAACGAATGGATTGGGCACGTTTAGCACCGAAAAGGCTTATGCCGAGGAGTTTCGAATTTCAGCTACAGCCGATTTCAGCGATCACATTATATTCCAGAAGAAATGAATGTTTCCACTGTTTAACGCTCAAAGCTTTAAAACAGACCTTTTTATGCAACTCTTTGCTATGATAACTATATTGTTACAGCTGTTTGTCGTGGTCATTTGAACACTTTATTGAATACAATGTTAATTTCGGTCGACGGGATAAAGTTTATTGTTCCAACTTAAGCCCAAATTAACTCTCGTTTTGTTTGTCCATAATACTAACCGATATGTCTGGAGGTTACAGATATCTCGTGTATTCTTGTCATAAATTAATATATACTTTTATTACAAGCAAATATGTATACCATTATATATGTCATAAATACATTTGCTACAAAGCAAATTTTCTTATTGTGAGGCAGTATATTATAAATATTATGTATAAGTTCCCATTGAATTTGTGTATTTTATGTATAAGTTATTTCCTGAATTGTGTGATGTCCTAATTTAAAAAATGTTGAAGAACTCTGGAGAGAGGATTATGCAGTAATTTTATATGTATACCAGTATATTAACATGTTTTGCACCAATCAAAATTTATGAGCACAAATATGTATTTGCGTGATTAACTCATTAAAGTATATCACTAATTTGTTTCGTCTGAATTGTGTTTGTGTATGTAGTCATTTTGAAGCCAGAAAAGGGATTTACCATTAATATATTTCTTCTTCTTATGCTTCAAATCTGAATTCCACTACTGTTTCAGAGTTCTGAAACTTTTGTTATACTCTAAAAAACACATTTATTTGATTTCTTAGATGTGTTGTCTTGCATTGATTATAATTCTCGTATGTATGCGTATTTATCTTTCAAATAAATTTCAAAAATATTTTTGTTGTATATTTCTTTGAATGTTGCATTAAATCCTTACCAGGAATTTCACAGACTTTGTTTGAAAAAAAGAATGACGACAATGCGTTGGTAAGAATTACGAAACACCGAGGTTAACTGGATGTGATAACAAACAATCTTTCTCGACAGTCAAGCCAATAGAATTAGCTATAATAAGTGAGACTATAATGTATGAATTAGTTTAATTGACTACTTTACTCGAAACGTTTGCCAGTACGACGTTCGTACGATGAATGCATAAAAAACATTTCTCAAAGCCTTGGTATAGGAACTTCGTTACTAAGTTACGAAGAATTAACACTCGGCCTTATCTCGAGACCGGTAGGCGCGTGGTGAGTCGGGATGTGAAGGTTTAATTTGATATCTTATAGCGAAATTTAGTTAAGCAATAGGTATGTCTTAAGTTAAGTGTGTTTATGTAGGTTTAAACGAATCTAAAGTATTACATATGGAATGTACGTTTCAATATACATATATAGATAGTAATTAATTACACGGTGCAAACATTTGTTTAACATAATGTATTGCATTTATCTGCGAAACCTATTTGCTTGTATATTACCTTCTTATATATTATATACGTATACTTATATGCTTCTTAATTTATGCAGATATTATGAAGATAATATTATCTAATACGTTTATATATACATATTTTAGAACATAAATTGAACATTTGTAGAATAACATGATTAACATACGTACAAGAAAATGCTCTGTGTATAAGTAGATTTATGAAGTATTTCATCATTTTCTCGCGATATTAATATTATATTTGTCTCAGAGATGTAGCCTGATGTTTTTGAAATAGTTCAACGAGGGGCGAAGCCTATAATGGGGGGGGGGTGGTACATTGTTTACGATTTAAAGGTCCAATTGGAGCACCTAAGACATACAACTACGACAAGAATAAAATCATCTCAATTTAAGGGGGTCTGAGCACCCCAGTCGAAAATGAGTAAAAAGCGTTGGCTGTTGTCATATTTTGTCAGACGAGCTAATAAACAATTTTTAGCATTGGTTTCTCGAAATAAGCTAGCCCACTTTTCTTTCTTAGATTTCAATCAATATGGTGTTAGTAATTGTAATAGATCTATTTTATTATTTGATATATATCTGAACAAAATATTTGATATTATCTGTGTAGAGGAATATATATATATATATTGAAGTGTTCTTCGAGTTGATAAATATACAAAACGGTGAATATAGGCAGATAATATGTATATAAGTATTCGTGGTGTAAATACATTTACATAAATCGAATTGAAATTTAATACCTAATCGTTCGGAAACCATGGAAACCACTGCTTTCTTTAGTATTTTATAGGTAGATATGAATTACATATTCAAATATCGTAACCGTTATGTGTAGCTTATTAGATACATTCATTATTATTCCATTAAAAGTTGATCATAAGTAAAATTAATATTTATTTCAAAATATGGATTAATGTAGTAAACTATTTTATACTATTTTACTATTTTTATTACTGATTTATTGTTGTATATACTTACGAATGGCCTAAACCAACCTTAAGTTTTACGATCACAACGAGAGATAAGTGATCCCTCCTCTCTCATGCTCGTAGCTACGATTGCTTTCGCGTAAAGGCCTCTGCACATTGAACGCAGCGCGGCGCGGCGCGGCACAGTGAGTAATAAAGTCAACAGCATTAAATCTTACGGGGCAATGCACACCGAAAGAAGCGCAGCGCGGTGCGGCGCGTCGAAAATCAATGTTAAAAATGCTCAACTTTACGCGCGTCAAAAGTCAATATTAACCCTGGCTCACTGACTCAGTATACTGTCCTCCTTCTTTTCTGTTTATTTGTAGATTCTCTGCAGAGATTGTATCGATCTTTACTGCACTGTGACGCGTTCTGTGTAGATTGCATTGTCGACGCGCCGCGCTGCGTTCGGTGTGCATAGGCCTTGACGCTGAAATCCAGAAATGACTATCGTACCATCTTACCTATATACACGAACTTTCTTATACGAAGTAGACAGTTAAAATGGCTTTGATTAAAGCTATTCGATGATGCATTTGTACCTTATACGAGAGGCTTTTAATTACTAACTTAGTAAGGGCTTTTCAATGATGCATTTCGTCAAGTTTTATCTGTTGGGGAAAAAAAAGACATGAAGCATAATGCAAACTGCGATATGTTATGAATTTTTTTCTTTTT
>JAYRBW010062675.1:0-30198 GCA_036023295.1 Invenusta paracnida
CCCTTAAGGGACCTCTTCGGTGTCAGCTGTCAAGATATCTTATTACTTTATATCTTTACTTTAATGCAGTTTTAGAAGATATCTTGTACAGCTGACACCGAAGAGGTCCCTTCAGGGACGAAAATATTTGGTCTAATAAATTATTTTTGATTTAACGACAGCGTGCTTCTTTTTATATTATTAACAGTTATCAATAGTCATTGATCAATAACTTATCGTTATTGATTGCATACGTCATAATTAGAATATATGTATCAAAACCATAGATATAAATATAATTTACAATTTTTTTGAATATAATAGTTAATATTTATATTCTATCTATGAGCAAGCTATAACACAACAATATAATGGTGGCGGTCTCACTGATCTTTTTCAAATTAAGTTGATGATATAATAAATTAAATGGTATGTGTAGGTATTAATATATAAATAGCATATTCAATTATAATTTTTAGACCAACGAAAATAACATTATTTTGAATTTGTATGAGAAATAAAATCATAAATGCATATTTTATTCTATTAACCTATAATCATTACCGGGAAAGGATCGCATTTTTTAAATAAACAATTAGAGCAATGCAATTCCATGACTTCCCCCAACATAAAGTTTACGCCTTTTAGTGCTATATTCATTAGTGTCCACCCAAAGAGATATAGTCACGTGACCATACTCAAAATGCACCCTTTGTAAAAAATAGCACAATATACATATCTCTCTCAAGATCGAGGAAACACTTATTCTGGTACTGATTAATTTCAGGTAATAATTCACTAAGTATGCAATAAATATGTTTTCTTGCAGAAAAGGCTATTTTTGGCTATTTTTTTAATAAATATGATAGAAAAAACCTTTATTTAACTACATGTGAAGTTTCAAAACTCCAATCTAATAGTAAGTTTTAAAATTATAAGAGGGCCATTGAGCTTTGGGATATGGATGCACAAAAAAGCTAAACAAATGGTTTTTTCTAATTAATAAAGTAATAAGTTTTAAATTATTTGTAAACGTTTTGTGTTTTTTCAGCAAATGTATGTATAAAGTGCAAATACACTTTTATTTCAGCAGCTTGTGCTTCATATTTTATATTTTTATATAAAGGTTAAAAAGAGGAACAGTGTTGAATGTTTAACTGCATTTATAGACTACAATTTACAGTATATAAATGCCATCGAGTTCTGCTACCGTTCTTCATGTTTGCATGTTCTCAACCATTGCACGCCAACACTGCTTCGTCCTCCTTTTCACATTTTAAATACTCTCTTCTTCATCTTCAGAAATTCCAAACATTTGAGGAAATGATGACGAGCACGCAAGCCCGACTGACGACAGCCGAGGGAGAGCTGGAAACCTGGACCGCCCCATCCGCTTTCCTGGGCGAAGAGAGATTGCGAGAGATCAAGAAAGTCGAGGTGAGAGGAGACTTAAGGGTGATAAACAGTTTGAAAGGATCTTCTCACGAGAGGTCTCGTCCTGTCTTTCTTCCTTCCTGGCGCGCTTTAATTGCTACCCATTTGAGACTGATGCATGGCCTTATCTACATAATATATTAATATATTAAAATATTAATATTAAATGAACCACCGCTTTCTCCATCTACAAAAGCCTAACAGCAGGTTTTGACGATTTTTTTTCCAACTTATCCAAAGTACATAATATATGTTAAGTCGTAAATAGTGAACAGTGCGTTATGTCATGTTGCTTACTGGTGTGTATATTATATAGGTATATTAATTTAGATATGTAAGTTTGTGAACTGTCAAACATAATATTTATTATTTTCACATTCGACTTTTAGCTACCTAATATGTCTAAGTAATTTATTTATTATTTTATTTTTATATTCACGCATGAAAACTGAAAAGAGGTCGAATTACTTTTGAATAGCTACATAACATTTTTTAATAGCCAAATATAATCTTTACAATACAGTATTATATAGTCGGAATTAATGTCATCCTTTGCGGGAATCGTCAGGAAAAACACAAATTAAACGTAACAAAAGGGATCATTACAAAACTCTAATATTTCATTATAATAAGTATAAAATTAAAACTGAACTAGTGGAACATAAGTTGCTTATTTATTTTATTTATAGATTTGTTGGGTTCTACGGAATATAATTTTTAATACTAGTTATAAATATAGAATCTATTTAAATAAATAATATGTTCAAGATTACGTGGTCAATATTATTAATTTATCATATTATTAATAATTTGTTTATTTTATTGTCTTATAAAAATTAATAAGTGCATAGCACAATAAATAAAGATATTAATATATTATATCTATCACTCAGAATCAAATTTTACACTTTAAATATTATTCAGTGGTTTTTTTTATTTACGATATAAAAAAATATTATGTAATGCTGATCTTCATAAAATATAAAAGCGATATACATTAATAATGCACACTTAACATTTGTAATACACAGATTGCTATTAAAAGTGAATTTATATACCTATATTTGGTAGATAATTTAATTTGAAATGTATTTAGTAATAGTGTTAAAAATATATTTTATAGTGTTATTGTTAATAATTAAATGCCCCTTTTCGTCCAGTTTTACAAATGAAACAAAATAAGTAAGATAACGCCTAATTTGTTTATGAACGATTTTGTTTAATTATGCAACAATTTTAACCCGGTGTATCACTGTAGATTTCAATATATTGGTATTATCTCATATAGAAATTATAATAAGAGTTCTGTATTTTAATTAAATATATTTATGCTTAACTAAAAATTAACTAAATATATTCACTGTCGACTTTACTAATAACATTTTATAGTACCTGTAATAATGAATGTTATCAATTGTTAGTAATAATGTAGTCATAATGTTTAGTACATGTTAATAATAGTGTTAGCAGAATATTTTCATTGTGTAGCAGTGTAGATATAGTTATGTATTTGTTTGAAATATTGATCTTATAACAAGTTATATTCTTCCTATTTTCTACTCTGATCGACGGTTTCTACTTTATTTACACACAAATAATATATCATGTAAATTTGAAAACAAAAAATCAGCAAAACTATTATTATTCTATATATGATGCTATTATTATAGCCTAAATGTATTTTATTCCAAAACTTGTCTTTTGGAAATATGTCGAATTAAGGAATAATAGTTGTTTTACACAAAATAAACTGACATACACTCGTAAATTACAGCCTTTGTCTCCTCATACTATCATCTATTTCATTAAGGAAAGGTTAACTGGCGCAGATAAGGTCTCGCGTCTTGGCTGACACAGTAGGTACATGCCTCAGAAACTTTTGTTTCTGCCTAAGAAGTTTGAGGGCTCTCTTAGACATTCTGCTACGTCCTTGAATTGTTCCCCAGGTGGCAGATAGCTACGCTTTTTAGAGATCTTAAGTCTCGAGAGAGAGCCTTCTGAGAATGCTATTTATAGGTGAAAGAAAACAACGTTGACATTTTATTGTAAACAGGATATGCCTTGAAACAAATTTCGATGAATAATCTCACATTAAAATGTGAAATCAATGGTTCATAAAGTCTAAAACAACATGTTTTTCATCTTCATATAGTGTAATAAGGCTATAAGGATTCATAAATAATCTTGAATAGTGATGACAGTGGAAATGATTTATAAAATAACGAAGGTTCTTTACTCGCAAAGTTAAAAATCATTTATATATATATTAACAGTTAGAATTAAAATATATAAATATACAAAACATAATCTTATTATTTTATCCAAATAAGGTTAACTTTTTAAACTATCATTCAGTATAATATAGATATAAAAAGACATTGGCTGGCCTGGTATGTACAAAAAGTATGTACTACCTAGTATGGTACTATGTACATTAAATACAAACTAGATTTCTTATGCACAACGTATATGAATTTCAAATTTAATTTAATACGTAGGTACTAGGTAATATTGTTTTCTATTAAAGCAGTCAATATCATAGATATCGATTCGTTCGTTTACCTATTATTTAATTTTATTTAAGCGTTATTAGTTAGATACAACAATTGTAAATAATGGACATCACGCAAGAATTTGTATTTTTAAATTGTATGGAGAAATATAAATGCCGACTTCTAAGTAAAGATGAAAAAGAAAATGGATGGGAGTTGCTGAAGGAGGATATTCTGATAATACGAAATTGTGTATGATCCTAGGCGCCAAGGAAAATAATAAGACCTTGCAGGAAATTACGAAAATAGAAGAAGACCTCCCGTCAGCAGAACAGTTCACATCCAGCATCCAACATTCAGGAAGTCGGGAACTTAAGCCATTTAAGCCCAGTAAGCAAACTGTCGATGACCTATGCACTACGAGGCCATGCTGCTAGAAAAAAAAAATTACAACTACAAATTGCGCGATTGAAAAAAAAACAGTTAACAAATCGACGCAAACATAAAGCGATTTATATTGGGAATTCACACTAATCAATTATCCTCAACAATGTTATTCATTTCGATAATTACTCATTGTATCTACACATTTATAACAGTAATTATTAATGTTAATTAATTTATCGATGTTTTATAATTAAATATATAAAATTTATTACAAAACTTACAAAACAGATATTTGTTAGTGATATAATTATAATTTTTTGTAAATATATATATATATTTGTATATTTGTATATATATATATTTATATTTTTTTAAATATATTTTTATATAATTTTGTGAAATATAATTAAAATTTGTAAAACATTTATTATAGACTTATTAATAATAAATTACTAATAAAAATAAGCTTTGCAACTTAACAATACTACTCTATATACATCATAATACTATAAAATTATAACACAGTACACTATGCCAGTTTAGTACTTGATAAGAAATATTGTACAACAAGCATGACGCACAAAAAGTTTATTATAAAATAGTAAAAAACCAATGATTTCCAAAATAAAATTTCAGCAACTTCTTACCGTTTCGCTGTTCCAAGTCTTCTTAAAAGATTATCGTTGTCTAATATAGGATTGATGTCATCCAATTCATTGTTAATGAAATTAACATTTTCGATTTCAAAGTCTGGATCATTAAAGTTCTTCGCTAAATTGTGTAGTATGCAGGAAGCAATGATTGTACATGGTTTTATCTAATTCAATACGTATTATATTTCTCATGCAATAAAATCTCTTCTGGAATTTACCAAATGTACGCTTAATTGTGCATCTAGCTCGTTTATGAAGAGTATTGTAATTTTCTTGAATAACATCACTAGGATTTAGAAAAGGAGTAAGACAAATGGGTGAATTACTATATCCATTATCACCAAATAAAAATCCAAGTAATTTACAGTTAATCAATTTTCTGTAAAACTCACTGTTTTTAAATATTCGACTGTCATGAATTGCACCTGGCCAGGCAGCAACTACATCGATAAATTTACATTTACTGTCACAAATTGCCTGTACATTAATTGAATAATAATTTTTATAGTTCAAATATTCATCAGGATGCTGGTCGATGGGTAACGCTTTTATTCTAAAATGCATAGTCTATTGCATCTGATAAATTAAAAACACCAAACTTATTAAAAAACCCATTTTTAACTGTTTCAGTTTCAAAAGATAAAACATCAGGATATGTTAGTTTATTGCTTGAGTCACAGCCTAAATACATCTACTTACTACTAATTACATATTAGGTACTTATTATTCTAGTTATTTTTTGTGCATACTAGCCAATATTTCTCAACATTTGTTTAGAAAATCATTTAATTTTTCTCTGCTTTGTCACTTGTTTCACACAGCTTACATACAAAACGCTTTAAATCAATATAATAGTCGTCTCTATGTCACACGAGAAGTTGTAATTTAAAGAGTTTGAATAATATTATATCTAAACTCATTGAATACATAGGATCAAATATAGGCTCATATATTTTATAAGGACGATGACAGAATAGCCTTATACTTGTCTCCAATCAATTGGCCTGGTTTACTCTTATTTCAGCAATTTCACAGTAATTGTCAGCCCTTGGGAGCTCTTTTGGACAATCTGAACTTGGAAGCTAATCAATTACAAGACATGAATGTTGTCCTTTCACATGTTCTCGTTTCTCGGTTGGAGGACTTCCGTCGTCGGTAAGAGAATTGTGCGCGTGTACACGTCATAATGGCTGAATCTTCTCTCTTTTAGTTCATTTCAATCACATTCTCAATTGATAGGTATAACATATTATTATAAATTCAACGAAAACATATTGTTGTTTGCATACACGATATTTAATATATATTATTAAAAATACAACAAGACTTCTATTCCGAATAAAGTCTTTCTCGGGTGATTAAAATAGAAACATAATTTGATTTAAAAAATATTAGTAAATTACTAAGCCTTAAAAAAAGATAATAAGTACTCGTTTTTAAATTTAAAAGCAATGCTTCACTTAAAGAACGCCATGAACCCGATGAGATGTTAACGTGATTAGACAAAAACGCGGAGGTCTCAATTCAATACAAAAACAGCGTTTACGTGAATATTTGTATTCAAAAGTTGTAATTTACTTCTTGCATAACAGAGCATCATTATAAAAATGTACGACATTTACGTGCCATGACGTGCAATTTTACTGAAGTTCTATATTATTTTGATGAAAAATGAAAACTGTTACGTAAAATTACGGAATATTTACTACAATATTTACAATAAAAAGTCGAAATTACGTAATTTGTTTTACACAAAACTAAGAAATTTAAATATCTATATTTAAGAAATTCCGTGAAAACTGAATTAATTAATTTAGTTAAAGTAGAAGAATTTGTTCCGTGAAATTATACACATTTACTCGTATATATATGTATCTACGGAGTATAATACAGACTTGCACCAAGACATTGCACAAATATTATTATGCTTCAATTTTTCTGCCTTTTTGTTTAAAATTCTTGAAGATATATTTAAGTATACATTCCAATATATATAACGTGACATATTTTATAATTGTACAATAAATTTCTGATATATTATAATAGTATAGTTTCATATTAAACAAAATAAATTAGAAATGTTTTTTAAACGTGCATGTATTGCATTGAATTTTTTTACTATTCTACCACTCGTTGAATTTTTCCATTTTTTAATTTTCTTATGTCGTTGTCCATCAATCATTTCTGTTACCATTTTTACAGAATCCAATAAAAATTATGATCTAATCATCTGTAAACACACCTTGTTATTCGTGTTCAGTGTACATTCAATTTGTTGTATCTTCCAAAACCCTTTCTTTCTTGCAGGTTTAACATCCTCCGTGCCGAACTCCGGACCCGGATGGCTAAGTTGACAGAAGCAGAACGACCTGTCACCAGCCCCCCACCCACCTCTCCTCCTACCCGCGCTCGTACCATCAGTACCTCTTCCGTAAGTGGTCTGGCCGCGCGACCGCCCGCCCACCCCTCTACTGCAACCGTTACCTGTCGCACACCACCCATGCCTGCTCTATCCTCGGCGACCCCGACAGTACAAGTAGCATCGGCTTCGTCGACACCAGTTCGCCTAGTCCGCGAAAGCTCTCTCCCCATCCCCGGAAATCGAAGTAGTAGCGGCGGCGGAAACGTAAACAATACTGCTGTAGTCATGACAACTAGCGTGGCTGGAAACTCTGCGACAATGGGTCGTTCACACCAACACAGTCCAGCTCCCGGTGCAACCGCATCGTCTCTGCGTCGGACAGAGTCACTCAACTCGCGAACTGCTGCTGAAAATTCAGCAGCTGCTGCTCCAATGTCCCCTCCACTGCATCAACAGCAGAGTATTCTCCGACAGAACAATGTGGATGCGACGGGGAGTGTGTCAGGGGGTGGTGGGACGGGGTCCTTCAATGGGCTTGCGAACAACCTGCAGGATACTGGAGAGCTTCTTAAAGGTGAACACATGGAATTGTGGAGGAAAAGCCTGAGAGAAAGAGAGTGACATTTTATAAAATATAAAATCGATATTCTATCGCGTTAAATTCAGGATATTATATTATTTAACAACCATCATTTGCTACATTGACCCGCATTATTCTCATGATTGAGAAATTAAATCTATGTATTATTTGTGTAGTATTATGTAGTATCTTTGATAACGTACTGTCCTATCTATTTAATTTAAATGGATATTAAGGCCTCTTAACATTTTCCTGATTTGTATCTAGTAATTTTTTTATATTTACAAATGATTAGGTAACAGTACATGTTAAAAGTAATCCGCTTATATTTTCTATAAAAGATATCGTGTGTAATGCGCTTCAAAAATTTCTATTTTGACGTATATTAATCATGTTTCTTTTATATTTATGTTTTATTTAACTTTTGAAGGATTCATGTAATTTTTTTCTGTTTTATACGCTTACTAATTCTATTTTTTGTGATATCAGGGACTAAACTGAAAGCAGGACATATTTAGACTGAGGTATAAATAGAATAAAATCATAAAACCTAAACTTTTTCGTCCAGTAGTTTAAGTATTCCCTCTATGATACATTTAAAGAAGATATTTAATGCAGTTTTCTGAAGTTAATTTTGTCTTATACATACATACATGATAATTTATTGGACATTTAAAATATGAAGCTAAATATTATTTTAAAATAGATATCATATATCTATTTCAGCGCGATTAGAAATACTTTTACTTTTTTTTTTTTTTTTAAGTATTATTTAGCTCATTTTCGGTCATTACTGCACGTAGTATTCGTAACATAAATATATCAATATCAAATAACAAAAAATCGTATGTAACCTCTTCATATTATTGTATTCTTCAGATTCCGTGCAATTACCTTGGGAGAGATGTACCCATCCTTCTGGAAATCAAGTGCCTTACTACAAAAAGTAGGCCTCATTTGTTTACTTTTTTGTTAAATTTCTTCAAACAAGACCGGCACTTTATTGCATTGAGTTTCATTGCTATTTATATAAAAATACGTGTGAGCTCTCATCACTTTTTCAATTGAACTTTACAAAACACGCTCTTTTATATAAAGATATATTACCTTAGAACAAAAGTACAAATTTCCCTTTTCCTAATAAAACTCGACTTGATTCATTTACACTTTCATTAAAGTAATGTTGCGTTAATATTTAGGCTCAGTCAGGAAATAATATTGTTGTAAAACTCTGAAACATTTTATTAATTTTCATCATAATTAATCAACTAGTGTTTTTCTTATATTTTTGTTATTATATTTTGTCTTAAATTAATTAATGTAAATATAAAATTATTTTATTTTTATACTAAAGTGGAAATAGAGGCACCACATAGACAATCATTTTTATTGCGCTTATAGCAGTACTTTACACAATCTGTAATAATTTTTAAAGTCGCTAATATTATAATATTGAATTATTTTTATTGTGTCAGTATACTTCAATTTAATGTTTCACGTCAATTGACTTTGAAGGTTGCTCTATAAAATAAAATTAAACTAAACATGAGATTTCAAAACAGCACGAAGGACGTATCAAGAATAAGCATTATTGTGTTTGTAAATATAAATATAATGTTGTGACACGACATAAAGGCGTATCTACAATTTTAACAATCTTGAGTTATACTTAGAAATCTGGTAGCTTATATTAGTATGTCTCATGGTGCTAAGTTATATTATGACTGTAGGTACATCAATTATTTAATACGCTACAGTGAGAATTGTCTCTCCTGAAAAGTAAGAAAAATGTAGATACGCCATTATGTCTTGTAACCGATGATAATTTCTACTACAATGCAGCTGTTGTATTTTCTATTCGGATATATTAAGATTAAAATATATAATTTATTTGTTTGGAAACGATCATTTATGAGAAAAAAGTTTCTTATAATATACATATATATACAGGGTGAGGTACAATAGTACAATAACCTTCTCCAATTATAAGCACTAGTTCTACTCGCTGTTCTTTTGTAAGCGGCATTCTTTTTCAAAATGATAATGATAAATGAAAACACAAGTAAAATAACTGCGTAATGTTATTATTTATTTCTGGAAATTCCAAACGTTAGCCAATTAAAATTATCTTTATTTTGTCTGTGTATCATACACTGTACATATATTCATAATAGAGAAAAGATAATGGCGCCACTGTCTTCTCTTCTCTAGTTTTGTTCATATTTGGTGCGTGACCTTTGCCTCACCCTGTATATTCTCTCTTAAAATACTGTACGATATTATTGTTTTATCGATACTGTATTTTGTTTTCATAAATAGTTAATCAGCTTCTAAATATTTAACTTCTCAGAGCCTTTCATGTAACTTTGAAAATCTGGATTTATTACAAGACTTATTTGTTTAATTCAGTAAATTTAAGCAGTATAGAATAATACATGTATATTAATATGTATGTGTTGTTCCAAACTATTTATCAGATAAATTTTTATGGAATATAATGAAAGTATACTTCAATCTCTATATAAAATTATTTATAATTGCCTAGTCTTTTTTTATGTCTTTTTAATTATATTTTACGTATTATCTCTATAGTTTTAAAACTAAAATTTAAGCGCAGTATCTTACGTCTTCCAGAAATTCAGTTGAGTAATTTAACCCAAAATTGTTAGTCTGAGATTTCTTGTGATATATTACCTAATATAGTAAAAAAACATACAGGATATTTAACTGTCCTCCACTATATACTGGTAATAGATCAAACGGTTTTCTGACTTATTTGTCTTTTAATGAAATTTCATTATATTTTTACTGACAAATATTCTTGACATAAAATCAGTATAAGATAAAAATATTGTACGAAATTCATATAATATTACAATTAGTACTATAACATTTGTGTAACTTGAAATAGCTGGAAATCTTTTTGAATAAATACATTTTATTTATTAAGCTGACAGTTTCTCTCTACATAATACATTCTTGTTATCTTTACCCTCTTAAGTCACTCAACACAAGCGACTCAATGGGATCACCCTGGGATGGCTGCACTTATGAAGCGTCTCCAAGAATTCAACACTATCCGCTTCTCTGCTTACCGAACAGGAATGAAGCTTCGTCTACTCCAGAAAGAGCTCTTCTGTAAGTCTCTCCCACAAGGAATTAAGTATATACCTACCTTGATTAAGTGGATACTATTATCTCATTATCCTTAAAGCTGTCTGTACTGCGCAGTTGTACGGTTAGTTGACAAAATTTAGTTGATCATTTTTTTGAAAACTTAACGTTTTAAATGTGTTCTAAATGTTCTACTATGTTCCGAAAAAGTGCAGTAAACTGATATTTTTAAAACACACACGAAATATTTTTCAGTTAGTTAATATGCATAAAGTGTGAGTAAATAAAATCATATTGTTCTGAGCGAATTTGCCCATTACTTCACTATGCATAAAGTGTATCTTGTTTTTATTGTTTGGTGAGTAACATTTCCACCTACTATTATAATATGCCAATCATTGTATTATTGGTCTACATTTTGAAGTCAGAGTAGCAGAGAACTTACCATAATCTATGAGTGAACGAACTTGAGGGCCATTCAGTACACCTGCTTTCAACTTTGCCACTGATACAACATCTTGAAATTTTGTCGTCAGGTACTGAAAACTTGCACTTGCTGGTTTCAATGTCTTGGTGAAGTTTTTACTAGACCAAGCTTTAGATGCCATGGTGGTAAAAAGACCTTGGGATCAACGAGCTGTTGGTGTATGCAGCTGTATCGAGCAGAGATGTCTTTTGATCTGACTGGCCATTCACTTTGACGATAATGCTTCTCATCGGCTCTGCTATCCCATAAGCAAAGAAAGCACATATGCTTATATAACCAATCTGAAGACCCAAAAGTAGACTGATAACCTTAAGATCTGCACATATCGACCACTGGTGTTCTCTGTCATTGATAGCAGCTAGAAGGATTTATAGCTTTCAGTCATACCATGGGCATGTGCAATGGGAACTGATGGAAGTTCATTCCAATTGTGAAGAAGAACTGCCTTTAATGTATTTTTTCAGAATCTATGAATAGTCGCCACTCTGATGTTTGATATGGCCGGGTCTGGGAGAGCTCAGTCATCAGAGAATGCACATAGTTGCAATAACAAAGTTTATCAGACTTTTTAAAGAAGGCAGATAATTCTGACGGGCGGTGGTAGTGCATGTCACGCTGCAGTAAATTGTGCTGCTTTAAGCGCGAACCATGTAGTTGGTCTTTTTCTTTTGGCAAATCGAGGTCTCTGATTAATCATGTAGCTCCTTTTGACTCAGCAATTGTGGTGCCATAATTTCTGCATTATCGAGGTAGTCACTATCTGCTTGGCTCTCGACTTCTTCAACATCGTATTTATCACCATGATCTCTTGTAGCTGGTGGAAGTGGAACCGATAGATTAGCACTGTGAGGTACTGGCCTAATAGCTGATGCCAGGTTAGGATACGTAATGTGATTTTAAGTTTTCACGGAATAAATTTTCACATTGCAGATGCAGAAATAACAGTCGGTGCTGTGATTCATCGGCTCATGCAAAACCATTGGCACAGCGAATGGCATGCCTGAATGTCGTTTTCCATTTGCCCGTTCATTCAGGTGGTTCACACGGGACTGACAAGTGACATGAGGAGCCAAGTGCTTGTCCTGATCTCCTAGCGAACAATTATAGTAATCCTTGTAGTTTGCTTTAACATCTGTAGTGATGGATTTTATTATCTTTTTTGGTGTATACAAGCCACAGATGTAACAGAAGTTATCTGGTTCATTTGCACATTCAAGACGCTCCATTTGAACAGATACAAGACAGAACTAGCTGACAACAAAAAGCTCTATACAGATAAAATGATTGCATTAAATGCAATCTGTGCTACACACACAACGTAACTTACACTCATATATTTGTTATGACAGAGTTAATTATAGTGTACCTATCTCCTATATGTTATGTATTAGGTAGGGTGGTGTGGTTTTCGTTAACTCTGTTAGAGCAAAACTAATATCACATTCATCATCAGCACATGCAAATTACCTAAGATCACACACATTCATCAAAGAATCAAAAAACTTTTTTAAATTTGTTAACCAGTGTATGAAATGCATATAATAGAGAAATAAATATAATATGTATATATTATTTAAAGTAAACAGTAAGCTAAGTATAAACATTTAGCTTATTCTAATAATTTGGAAAATACATATTTTATAAAACGCGTTTTATGGCATTATTGGTATCTAATTGATTATTTTTAGATGATTAAAAAATTTGTAATTTTAGTGTAATTTTAGTGATTACTACTTTATGGCATTCAGGAAATTAGTAATTTAATATTACTTATGAAAAAATCTAGAAACGATACGGAATGTGTACAACTTACAAGTAGCATGGAGAAATAAACTTACCATTAATTGTTTTAAATACTGAAATTATTAAACATCTAGGAATTCCGTTCAACTATGTACATTCTCTAATCTTTCTCCACGCATCAGTGGATCTCATCTCCATGGGAACCGCATCCTCTGTATTCCGACAGCACCAAATCCATTCGGCAGAATTTGCCGATCATCTACTCAACGTGCCACAGATTGTGGCCTGTCTGTCCACCTTCTACCAGGCTCTGTTGGCCGTCCGCACCACACCCACCGCCAACAATCACTCCTCCGCTACAGGGAACCTCAATGCCACCGCCGCAGGTGGAGATAATCGTAGAAATCCACCGGCGGCTCAGGCTAATCTGCCGCTTTGTGTGGATCTAGCACTCAATTGGCTTCTCAATGTCTACGACAGGTGGGTTGTCTTCACAATCAATAATAATATACTAATATGCCCTGGCGAAAGAAAGGTGTGTCGGATTTTATATAGTGGTTAAGGCTTAAGTACACTGGACGCACGCAGTGCGTTAAAAAGTTGAAAAGCATTAAATCTTATGAAGCAATGCACACCGAAAGTAGCGCATCAAAATCAATGAAACAAATCTCAACTTTACGCGTGTCAAAAAAAATATAAGCACTGACGGGGTTAGGATTCGCCAACGGTGATACTGGTTTAGGAAAGTGATGCCCACAATGATACTAGGTGGTAAATTTGTGGATTTGACCTAACAGCCTCAAAAGAGCAGACAACCTATAAGCGATGTGCTAAGAAGGGGAACTTTGCTTCTTCTCTATTTATATGTAGTTTTTAAGCAGGAAGTGTGTAGATTTTGTAGCGCTATGACACTTTCGGTGTATAGTAAGTTTTTCGACTTGCGCAAGCGTCCAGTGTACGTAGTAGGCCTTAAGGCCCTTTGATCGAGTTCAAATCCCATCTCTGTTCACAATTAATTTCTATTCGCCAAATAATGTTTCTGGTTTAGTTAATAGTAAGGGTTTTAAGTTGTAAACCTTAATGAGGTTTAATATATTAATCATTGCATCTAAAGTCGCGCTTAGGAGCAGGTAAATGAGATGTGTAATTCAAATTTACACATTTTTTCATTTCCAATTTTTGTCATTTAACATTATTTTTAATATTTCTTTTAGTTATTATCTCAAAATGTACCTATTTTTATCGTAAATGCTAGGCACCACATTACTAACACTCACGACTGTAGTAGATTGTATAACACCATTCTTCTGTCATACAGGTTATCAACAGATAACAACATAGAAAATTTATTTTAATATTTTGTACTTTTAGCTTATATATAATTTTTTCCTTTTGGATTTATTAGCTATTTTCAATAACAATTATTGGATAAGATATTTTTTTATGTGTATACTTTAATTAAAACTACTCAACTTAGCTTACTTTAGTTTTCAAATAATTGTGTACTTATAAGCTATACATAAATAAATAAGTCCAAAAATGTCCTGACATTTCAACAACTCCTTTGTTTTAAAAAGTATCCAATATACAAATCTCATTATACTTTAAATTTTCCTTACTAATTATTTTCATTATTCGCTATTGTTGAAATATTGTATTGTATAAATAACATAAGTAATTTGTTTAAATTCTAGATACCCAAACTAGAGTATATTGTTTCTTCTTTCATTTTGCACTTTAAGTTGAAATTTTATAATTTTAAAAGTGTTTCTTATATTATTTTCATTTTGACGCTTGATTAATGTTTATCAATAAAGTTAATTAAATTCTTTCGAAATTCTCCTTTGTTTTTACTTTTTATTAATGGACTTGGTGTCTATGTAGAGTCGGAGAAATTTAATTAGCGGGAAACAAAAATTGTTAATGGTATCTTGTGGCAAAATTGTGACCAATTAAATCTATATAGCTTTATTGATAATGCTGATCAATCAATGTCATCATATTATAAGTTGAGACTTCACTTTTATTGCAAAAGGAAATTTATGTAACAAGTTGTGAATTGATTATCTACATATATTAGAATATTTGTCTATAGGATAGACGTAATTTTTAAAAAGGTGAACTCAAATTTACCCGTTCTTTCATTTTCAATTGTTGTCATTTAAAATTATTTTCATGTATCTTTATTTATTATCTTAACATTTACCTATTTTGTATCGTCAACACTATGTACTATGCACTATACATTATTTCATTTTAGAATTTTGTACTTTTAGCTTATTTATAACTTTTTTTATAGAACATATAAAGATTAATTTATTGTATTTTGTCATAAATTTAGTAACGTATAGGCTCCTTACGTTCTAACAATTTCTTTATTTTTAATTTTATAAACTTATATGACAACTTTTATAATCACAAATGTGTAAGAAAATGACTTTTACGGAAATATGACGTCTATTTTTACCTGTTTTTTTTAGTCTTTAGAATTTATGTTTGCATATCTCATATTTTAAGAAATGAGCTTAGTAAAATGCATCATCTTAATCTACATATATTATAATAATGATTTAAAAGAGAAGTTTATTGAACATTTATTTTTGGTTTTAAGTATACAAAATGTATTTGTCTGCCTCTATTTCAGTGCGAGGAATGGCCGAATTCGGGTCCTTTCATTCAAAACAGCGATTGTACTGCTTTGCGGCTCACAACTTGATGAAAAGTATAAATGTAAGCTCTCCTATATGGTCACCCAAATCAGTATTACTTTAGTATTATAAAATTAAGAATTACACTGGAGCAATTTGCGCTACTTTATACAAATGATCTTATTTGTATTTTCTGTTATTAATTCAATTCATATTTCTTGCACATGAACTCTAAATATTACAGTTTGCAATATTTTCTCTTAATTATAATATTCAATTATGAAAATAATTAATTTGAAAAGGTTTAAGATATGCAATTAATTTCCTTAATATTTAGAACAAGTTTTGCAGAACAGAATTGGATTTTAGAAAATATAAAATATCTCAACATTTCAATTGTGATTTTAATTTAAGTATGAATCGCATTAAATGTTTATGATACACTGTAATAAGAAATCTCACTTTAAATTTAACGACGTTTGTATACAAAAGTATTTACACTATATTTAAAATTCTTTAGAATAAGCGTCCTTTAAGTACGTATTTATCATCTATGTATATATTGTACCTATATTATTTTTCTAAAATATTTACTTGTGTTCCACTTTTAACGTAAGAAATAACATTTATACCACAGAAATTAATCAATATACATTATATATCTATAAAGTAAAACAAATTTATTTATATTTTATGTTTTTGTAATTATTCAGTTGTGTTATACAACTCCTTTTACATTTATATTAATATTTAAATATGAATTCAAATTATATTTCAGTCAGATTGTCATTATTCCGTAATAACAACATTTCAAATGACGTATATCTTGATATGATAAAGTTTGCAAATTTCATGCCAAACTTTAAAATTGAAGATGATTCAATTGTTGTAATTGGCATTGCCCTTTACGTATGATAAGAAACACAAAATATATCTGACAATATGATTGAGGTATGTTCTATTTGTAAGCGAATGGATATACGCGCACTCAAGTAGAATAATAATTTTAACTGAAATTATTTAGTGTTGTGTCGGGTGAGAATTTATAAACTCTTAATAAATTAGGCTGAGAAATTACCCTCGACAAATGTCTTCATTCGACCTATAAACTAAACTGAACTATCGCCTGGATATATTTTACAGTATGTCTGTATTGTAATAGTAAGTGTGTGAAAATACGATCGATTTATAGGAGCGAAGAGAAGGAAGAGCTAGTTCAGAGATCAAAGATAGGTACTGGACTGGAATAAGGAATGATAGTCGGCAACAATCCCCTCGTTGACCATGCATAGTTATTGGCTGCGAGATAATTCACTTATTCCACAACCCGGCTCTCATTACACTCTGTCACTAGAATGGTTCTTTTCTCTTCAGTTCTCTTCACGTCATTTGCGGACGCCCAGGGCCACTTTGATCAGCGTCGATTAAACATCCTTCTGCACGATATTCTCCAAATTCCCGGCCAGCTCGGCGAGTCTGCTTTCTTCGGCGGTTCCAATGTGGATCCCAGTGTGAGAAGCTGCTTCCAGAAAGTGAGTTTGGACTGCTTTTCACCCTCTATCCTCATTCTCCTCCACTTTCAGGATCAGAGACTTATCTTCCTATGCATCTTATACATATAACAAACCACGTCGTACACATACTAGGGGGAAAGAGAGGGCTACTTCTATAGTCTACTGCCTTTTAGTTTTCGATATTTCTTGTCGTGTAGAACTACCCAATTATGTATGAATTATCATTCACATGTTATCTTGTTGGCTGCTATACATTGATTTTTTTCGCAACTGAGAAGAATATCTAATGATATTCTTTGACTTTAACAACTATATTCTGTTTTGTTCTTTATTATATCATTTGAAAGATTTTAGATACTAAATTGATACTATTTTTAAAGGTATTTAAAAAAATTGATGGCTGCTACACCAGACTACTTTGAAAAACCAAAAACATTCACTACTCAGAACATCTGACGAACACCGAATTGTACAGCGGACTAAACAAAATATCCTCAACAGTCCGGTAAAGACAACTTTGCTTTGTTGGACACTGCATAAGAAGTTCGCATCCAATCAGCACTCTTACACTTTGGCAGGCCGATGGCCCTCTCAGACAGGGCCAGGGAAAACGTAACACGTACCTAAAAATTCCCAAAGAAAACTTGATTGGAATAGAGCTTACAGAAATCCAGTCAGCCGCAATGAACAGACAACACTGAAATACTATTTGTAATAGTCTACAACTACATAATATACACTATGTGTTTTGTATATCTGAATATTTTCCTCCGATTTATTTTCAATAAATTCATTCATGATGATGATTTTTAAAGGTAACCTTTGAACTTATAATTTATTGATAATTTTAATTTGTGCTTAGTCAACTAATCTGAACAGTAACGTGTTTATGTTTAAAATAATCGTAACTATTATCACAATAGTATTTAAGAAACATTATAAGAAGTATGCCATAGTATTATATAAGTAAATCGAATTTTTTTGTGAACAATTTAATATATTCAGAAGTTATTTTTAAACAAATGATTTTTAAACTTGATAGTATGGATACGTTACCAATACAGTCAATGCAAACCCCCTGACAACACGGATTTAATTCGCTGTTAGCGGAATTCTAACTAGATTAGTTGGGATAGGAGTTACTATGTATAATATGGAACTTGTCTCAAATTCTTATGGCATGGTTGCTGGTAATTCGAACATTTTATTTAAGTAACAAATTAAAATAATGGTGAAGTCAATTTGTGATCTAAATCAGTGAATTTATGTCTACCACACGATAATAAGTTCAGTTGAAGAATACAATTTTTAAATATATCGTACACTTTAATCAATCAGCTGATGATAATACTCATAATAACATATCTATGTCAATTAGATTACAATAGCACAATTACTTAATTTCTAGAAATATTTCAAATCACGTATTGATACCTCCTTTCGTTGTTAGAGCAATACGGAGTTGACTATCGTGCGACTGGCAGAATTCCTCTCGTGGGTGCGGCTGGAGCCCCAATCTCTGGTTTGGCTGCCGGTCCTACACAGGCTTGGGTCCGGTGAAAATGCACTGCATCCCTCAAGGTGTGACGTATGCAAGGCCAACCCAATCCGCGGTCTCCGGTACGTCCAATATGCCCGTCATTCTTTTCTTTTCTATGCCATTTTATCGATCTTTTTGTAAAAATACTAACAGCTACACAGTATTACTTATTGAAATACTTAGTAATATGTAAAGTAAATCAGAAATGGTGTCAAAAGTTCGTATGCATTATATATTATTTGATCAGTTATAAATGTATAGCTTTAAGCTTAACAGCCTACTTAGCATCATTAAGGATGATTCAGAATCACTGATATTCTCTTAAATCTATGTTGGGCTTCTTCTCTTCTAACGGGATTCGAACTTGTGTCGATGGCATGGAAACCTGAAAATAGAGTCAAATATTTCATTTCATATTACAGATATGTAGCAATTGCATAAAAATCTATCAATAACTAGAGATTATTTAGAATGTAAATTTCTTTTGATTTTCAAATGGAAAAGAATTGTTGTGCGTTTTATATAAATTTTATTTCATCCTTTTAAATCTATTAATTTAAATTAATATGTTATATTTATTTTATATTTAAATTAAATAATTAAATAAAAATATGAAAGCCACATAAGTAAAATTATTATTTTGTTCATACTATTTTTCTGTTAATATTATTTTTAATTATTGAAAAATAATAAAACTCTTTTCCAATTGTATAAATGATTTATATGTATAACATTTTATCTATATATAAATAGTAAGCAAATCACTACATTGACGGATAGTTGACCGTTTACTTCAGTAATATTAATATTATCGGTTTTTATATTATTTCTCTTTAGATATCGATGTCTGCGATGCTTCAACTTTGATCTTTGTCAAAACTGTTTCTTCTCCGGTAAAACAGCAAAAAACCACAAATTAACGCATCCAATGCAAGAATACTGTAGCAATGTAAGTTGAACTCAAATTTACAGAAAGAATAAATTAAATGTTTTGTTTTGCTCTAAGCAGAAGTATATTTATTAGTACATATTGTGTGAAGATTAGCGTTGATTTTGATACCCTTTAAAAATTTAAAATAAACTTCGAACAGTATCAAATCGCCAAAAATAAATAGTCTGAAAGTTTTAAATGACTTTAAAATATTCTATGGTTTTAAAACGTTTTCGAGGTTTGAGATTATTTAAAACCTTATGAGGTTTTGATTTGAGTCAGATTTAAAACTTTATTATCTTTGTTTGCAGCAAAGGGCCTTTTATTATCGACTAAATCTCAGCGAAGTTTTAAAATTGACGTTTACCTGCAAGTTTTAATTTACAGTCGCTTAGTTTTGTAATGCCAAAACAGAATTGTTTTGCAAATTTACTGTAATAATACAATATATAATAATGTATCATAGTAAATTGTTTGCCTAACGTTGGGACTAAAAGGAAATTATTGAACTTTTTATTCACAAATACGATTATAAATTCAATTACCAGTTATTATTTTTATTGTTGTAATGCTGCTTGCCAATTCTAAACATTACTTTAAAAGATGTCTAAAAAGTTTAATTTCTCTTTGTGGAAACAAAGATGTTACATAGATCGTAGCATTATTTTATAGTATATTTTATTAAACTATTTATCTATAATATGTTTATTTATTTATACAACATTATCGATCAAAGCTACTGGAGCGAATATATTTTAGAAATAATGCTTAGTTAATAAAACGATTTTCATGAATAGGTACGTGGTTTTGATAAAACAATAGAACATATTTATCTTTGTTCACGCTTTGAAATATATACTAAGCCTATAAATTACATGAAACATTGTTTCATAGACAAAAATGAATATAAATGCACGCCACGCCGTAAGCTTAGCGTATAAGTTACTAAGCCTATAAATTACATGAAACATTGTTTCATAGACAAAATGAATATAAATGCACGCCACGCCGTAAGCTTAGCGTAGTCTATTTAGTAGAATTTATATATATTAATTCGAAAAACTTTGACCTTAGAGACCGTTGTGCTTTTAACCTAAATATGACCTCGTTATATACTGATTATTTTGTGTTTTTGATTTTCATACGTGTCATTAATGATAGTTTTGACTATCAGTTTTGACTATTAATTGAACGTAATATTTTCCAAAATACACAGAAATATTTACAATTTTTTTAAAACTTTATTTTCATTACGTTTATTATTCTTTAAATGATCTGTAAAACAATATGCTGATACGAGTTAACTAAATAACTTTTATTATATATCCTTTATATACTGTAAATCTAACAAATTTGAAGTCTTCTTTAAGTGTCCTTATGTTTATAAGATTCAAAATTGAGATATCACTTTTGGTTCCAATAATAAATTTCTTTCTACATTCTTCATTTCGTTAAAAATATTTTACATTTTATATACTAAAATACAAAATTCTAACACTATACAAAGCACTATAATATTGTCTTTTGAATGTAATTTTCTTATGGTGTGTTTTAATTCTGTATACATATTACTAAGCTACTCGGGAAAGCCAAACAGACTATTTCGATAAAATGAATTATACTCTATATATGAAAACCTACTATCGTACACAATACATCAGACAGGCAATAGAGAAGATTATTATGGAATATGATTATGAAATAATACTCACTGAAGCAGAATAAATGATTCCACATCACAGAATTCGATGTTAACTTCGTTCTATAAAAAGTATTTAAGGAAGTTGACAAAGGATGGGTCATTTAAAGAACACTTAAGATTGTAACGAGTGTATCTTCACACTTGAGTAATTTTCAAAATAATATCCGGAAAATCTTTAGCAAGGTGAACTTTGAGTTTTTTAGATTTAAGAAAATCTGAGTTGTCTTTATAACATAGGTATTTCTAAGATTTATAACCAAGAAATTTAGTATTTCAAATAATTATATAGTATAGTTTATATCTTCTATAATACTTTTGTAACACAACAATATTTAATTAAAATTTGGACAATACAAAAACAACACTGAAAACATATAATAAGTAATAATCTAGAACAAAAATTACTCAGTAAAAGATTACTTATTTTTATTAAAGGTACTGTAATCCAGATGAGTGACATATTACAAATTGAACAAACGAAAACTTTGTGTAATTTGCATTAAATTACTCAGTAAAACTGAGCTTTTTTTGTTTTCTAAGTTCACATAAATCACACATACATATATCCCATAAATTTGTTTACATATATATATATACATTGTAATGGCAGCTTCAGCATAATTTTTTTTTGAAATTAGAAAGAAACAAAGTGCGTTTCCGTTCACTCTCTGTATCCGCGATAAAAAGAAATTTTGCTACGCTAAAAATGTCAAATCTTCAAAGAAAATTACACTTACAACGACGAGTGTAATCTATAAAATATATTTTAGTAATACTTCAATAGTTTAGTGGTAACAATATGAGTAGTATACTATATATGTATACTAATTATTCCAGAAGTAGAAGCAAAAAGAAAAGCATATATAGTAGAAATCAAGCAAACCTTGTGATCAATATGCGACGCTCTGTTGCCATAGTTACTCATCTCATATTCCACATATCGGCCTGTAGGAACAGAAAGAACAATCCAACGCGCGCCCGGTGTCTGATTTGGTTCATAGAAGTTCCTTCTCTAGTTGATAAAGAGAAGTGCGCGCGATTGAATTAAGACTCAGAATGGCATCTAACTCCTATCTCGAGTTGCAGTTGTTTCCAAACCCGTGAGTTGACTAGCTGTGGCGGCTAAGAAACACAAACACTCTTTGTTTATTTATTAGATTTAATAGACCCGCTTTCCACATCTCCTCAGCTTATCAACTATTCTCCAGCGATATTTTTCTCTGTTTTATAATAATCCACTGTCTCCAAATTGTGCACACATTTGCGTTGGCAATATATGTGTCTTTCTTTTATGATAGTGCTCCATGATTCTTGACTAACTACTTACCTACTAATACTTTTGTTGCACATACGAGCAGACGACTTCGGGGGAGAACCTTCGGGATCTCTCGCGAATCTTCCGGAATCGCCTCAAGTCGAAGGGGCACTTCAAGAAACCCGCCAAGCTCGGCTATCTTCCTGTCACAACTACCAGCGAGGCGCCGGTAGGAACCATTGATAGGTAAGATTTTCTTCTACTTAAAATAGTTAATTTAATTTCTATTATAACTAATTAATGGTTGATTTTTTGTTGTCAAATTATGAAAAATATGTTGTCTTATTGAAAAATAACTCAAATATTTTGATCATTCTGTTAAATTATTGAAGAAAATGCGTTAAAAACTACATTTTCACTACCGATAACATATTGAAATTATGCCATTTATTAAGAGATTTTTAAGAGATTTTGGATATTAAATGTTAACATCATCCTTTTATGTACTATTATGTTGTAAACGTATTTTTAATTTTATAATTTTTAAAAAGATTAAACTATTGTTCAGGATTTCAATTGAGAACTCATGATGATTAAAAAATCGCGACAAAGAATCGATACGGACCAAATTTGCAATTTTAAAATAATCATATTTTACAGATAATAATCCAATATCTGCGCAAGATCCTGGAATTATAAAGAGTTGCATTTTTGATAATTTTAGTCACCGCGTACATATTTAAAAAATATATTTGCAATGTTAAATTTGACTTTTTTTCTTATAGTAAGTTTATATATATTTCCTTAACGTTTTCCTTTTTAAAATATTATTTTTAATGAACAAAATATAGTCATAATTATATAATATTGTAGTTTGTCAACATTAAACTCAAGAAATAAAAATAAAGTCTGTGTCAATTATGCTTTATATTTGCTACCATTTTTTCTGCTGTAATTGTTTTTTAATATTTTATTCTCAAAATATTATATTTTTTGTTTCCACTTTAAATTCACTTTAATACACCACTCTTTGATTTGATTTTTTAAATTGATATCTAGCATAATCTCTAGCAATAAAAGATCATTGATTTTTAAATGGAGTTGAATGCAACATGTTTTTAAGTATTCTTCCTCAAATTCATATTTAAAACGAATAACCACACTTTTCTCTACATACATCAGTTCGATGCTATCACTCTATCACACACACACATCCTTTACCAAGAACTAATATTTGTCTCCTAATTCCTGTACCTTCACAACCTCTTACTCTTACAGACCTTTATCGACCCCTAACGAGACTCCAGTTCGGAGCAACCCTCTCAATCGTGAGATGCACTCACGTTTGGAGATGTACGCCAGTCGTCTGGCTGAACTGGAACAGAAGCAGATGAAAGAAACGGTCTTCATTCCTCCTTACACGTGAGCTACCTTCCTTCTTTTACTAATAACTAGGTGTGTATAGTCTGGTTGGTATGCTTTCTATTCCATTCTATCACCTACACGTTTGAACTTCTTTCAATTACAAACATTCAAACCGTAACATAAACTGTATGTTTATACTCTAATATGTACCATCAATTGTTTTATTTTTTTCAACAAATTTCTGAGATTCTAAGAATTCATTGCTATTACACTTGGTAGACATCAATAGCATAATATTTGCCGATGGTTATTTATATATTGAGATATCTTTTAACATGATACGATCTGTCACGTGCTGCTTATAGTACAATGTCAGCTAAAACAGCTGAGTTATGTTATATATTAATTTGAGATATATTTATATTAATTATATTTTATACGAAAAATAATTAGTATATAATTAGTAAAAATTATAAACTATGTTGTTTTCACTGTTGTTACTATTTAAAAATATATTAATATGCCTACAAATGGTGCATAATATATTTAGCATACAAAAATCACTAAATTGCAAATCTAATTTAATAATATAATACTCATATATATTGGTATCTACAATACAAATAATTTTACGAATTATCTATATATACCTATAGGTACTAGAGGAATTGTTTTTATATTTACCAAAACTATGATAACAAGAAGATTTATTTTGCAGAATTTTGTTTCACTTATAATATGTATTTTATGTAACGCAAAATGTCAACGCTAAACCTAAATTTTCATGTGTTTTTGTTTCTCTACTGTCAAAATAAAAATCGCATTATTTGGTAGTCTGTTTCTTTTCTTACTAATCTTCAATTAGTGACCATTAATTATTTATTATAGATAGCAAGGCAGTTTATTTGATAAAAAAGTGCAGTTCTTGAAAAACAATACGTATATGTTTATTCATTTGCAATTCAAATGAATTTGTAAAAATATTTATTGGATTAATTTTTCAATAGTGTTCAATTAATTTTTCGTCCATTATTTATATTCTTTTTGAACTTATTTTATATTTCATAAAATAATATTCTATTATAAATATTAATGTAACTATATTAATATTAATATATCTATCACAAATGTTAATTTATACCTAATAATATATTTCATTTTAATTATAAAATATTGCAATAATTTCAATAAACCTAGCTTTTCTAAGAATATTAATAGCCTACAGCATTCTTATTAACAATTATTAAAACTATGTTTTATAAAGTATCAACATTCCAATAATAATATTACATTTTTTTGTATTATTTACTAGCTTAAATTTATGCTAAAAGCTATACACCATTTATCTCGATTAAGCTTCACAAAGGATTATTTTTAATTCGATTTATTTATAAATGTGTCTAAATTATCTAGGTATCTGTAATAGAGAAATAGCCTTAAGTAACATTTTGTCGGAATTTTACTTATCAATATTTAATTTACATTTTATTTTGCAAACCTTCTGATATATGTTTTGGAATATATATTAAGGAAAGTTCATCTAAAATGTATTTCACGTTTAGAACAAAAATATAAAATCTAATCATAATATAATCCTACATTTTTCTGTTAGTTTCAATTATATTGAAAAATGGAATACTTTCATTACTAGAATATAAGTTTTATGATCATGGTGTATTGCGTATCATACATAAAGTTTTTAAGTTATTAGATAAATGTTATTGCTTTTTATATTTTTGAAACATTTAAACACATCTTCGTGTAATCAATTTATGAATTTTTAAATGATCACACAAATAAAAAATTATTCTGTTTGATTTAGCTTTGTAGGTTAAAATATTTCCTCGGATTGAAAATTGACGAGAATGAAACATTAAACTAATGATGATATGATTATAATCTATGATGAACATATTTTACACATAGACCTATATATATATATAAGCCTAATTCTATAAAAGCCATTATTTTGAGACACTATAAAAGACCAATACATCATATACACCGCGGTTATATTCTTTGTTTGCTCCGTTTCCAGTGAAGATGAACATCAACTCATTGCTCATTTCTGTCGGACATTGCGAACAGGATCAGCGGGACCACTGGAGCAAAATGTACGCATTCCATGATCGCTTTCTTTAATTTCTTTTTCATCGTTACTATTTCTCAATATCTTTAAAAAGTTAAGATTTCAGGTTAACATCTAATGTATTTCAACATTTTTATTTGAAGTAATAGGTTTATCGACTCTTAGCCACCCAAATTAATAGATAGCTTAAAAATTCCTTCAGCTACAATATCTAAATAAATAAGGATTAAATAACAAAAATAATGGTTTTAATAGCAATAATAGTAGATGATCAATATTATAACTGCAGAAATAGTCCGTTTTGGACCAATGAACCAATGAAATAGTTAATTTAACATAATTTTTTAAATATATAATGAAACACAAATACAAATTAATAAAAGGTAATAAAACAATTAGAAAGGTAGTATATAGGTATATGTATATAAAAACGTATTTTATATTAAAAAGTGTTTTAATTAAAATATGCTCCCAAATATTACAAGGTTGTTCAACAGCCGAAATTAAAAAGAGGATAATTTTAATTTATATAATACTGGAAGATATTAGAAACTGCGTCATTATATTCGTAATATGATCGTACTTTACCGCTTTACCCCTTAGCATATATTGTATTACTCCCACCCAACAGGCTCTACAAAGTCCACTCCAACTGGTCCAGTCCGTGTCCCCTCTCCCGCCATCCACCGTTATCGCTGCCGGGAGTCTCCTACGAACCAACTCCTCCCCATACCCCTCCTCGCCCGCTCCCGGCCATCACATCACCACCTCCACTGGTGCCAGGATGTCTGTGGACGAGGCCGTACGCCTTCCACCCCACATTGATCACGTGATCCGACAGCTCGAATCCGAGAATCATCGCCTACAGAGCGAGTACGAACAGCTCCAGATGCGCTCGGGTGGAGGTCCTGTGGGTCCTGGTGGTGTTCTGCAGCCCGCCTACTCTACACTGCAACATCAGCGTCATCCACACCACCATACGGGGAGTCTACTTCGGGAGGAGGCGCTCTTCAGGTGCCTAAGTATACTAAAACTATATAATATACTTTTATTACCAAATATTCAAATCAATAAAGGCTTAATAACTAAATACAAATTTCTTAATGATAATTATGCCAACTACACTTTTATTTAATCGCTAGAATTTAATAATAAGCTAGACGTATTAGATAAATTCCACGATCTCATCAGTACACCAATTCTTTGTTCTCTTCATTGGCTACCAGTGGCTGCAAGAATATTTACATGGTAACTGACCAAATTATCTCAAGTCAAAGAACTTATAAAACCTGCACATTCTTACTAATAACTTACGCTTCCAAAATTGCTCCCAAACTTTAAATAACCTTTACTGCCCATGCTATAACCATACGCACTGCGGTGCCTTCTCGATTACCGCACTCTGTGCCTGCAACACTCTGCCCAGTTCTTTGCTTTTCACTCAAGATTTTTCGTTGTTTTGCAGTCAATTTAAACATTTTTCTTTTTACTAAGCATTACGAATAATCCACATTTCTATTAATTGTTTGCCATTTTTTTCTACTGCTTTTATACAGAATTACACTTATGGCTATGCACATATATATGCTAGGAATAAACCCAATTCTAAAACACAAAGGTAAACTTTTTGGTATATACTTTGTTTTACATTTTTTTTATAGTTATAATAATTGATGCAGTTATATGAATTATTAATTTTGTATGTCGATAGTTAGAGTAATTCTAGTGTAGTTATCTTGAATATGACTGTTTCACTCGTTAGTAAGTAAATAATTAACATTATCTGTGTTCTTCTATGGATATATACGTACACTCATAGGAAGTATCTATAATAAGAAAAACAACTTGACTAATATATTTAGAATGATTTATATTACTTGTGTTCATTTGTTTGTTGGCATGATCCCTGTTTAGATCATGCAAGCCAAGGTCCTTCGCAAAGGCTTATTTATATTTGGTTGAAGGCACCTTTGTAATTCACTCAATATATCGATATACACTTGGGCGGTTTAGTACTTTTGTGTTAATATCCTGTTTCCGGAATGAGAACATTTCGTACAAAGTATAATACAGAGTACAGAGTCACTTCTCCTTTTGATGGCTATTTTTATTCTAACTTCACTTGGGTTGATATGGGTTTTTCATATAAAATTATGGCGTGTAAATGGTGAACGTACGTATGTTATTTCTTTGCATTACAATGACGTTTCATCCGGCATATAATTCTCCAATTATAAGTAGTTTTTGTCTGATCGGAATCGCTACTCGTCATATATCCGGTGACGTTACGATCTAGATACTTGAAATCACAATTATAATAGAATATGTTCATAAAATGAATCGTGGGAACTCACAGGCCTTTCCGTATAAGACAAGATGAATTCAGTTGTTTGTAGTTGTTATTTAAAACATCTGGAAAATATATTTAAATTGACTTTTCTTTAATTAATGATCGATTATAATTTTATTCGAATAAACTGTCATACATATTTCGTGAATATTATATAATTATTTCACAGCTTATTTTTTCTAACAATTGTTCTTCTTATACATATTATATTTTGTTCTAACTATGTTTTTATAACATTTGCTGTTGTATTACACCGGAAGTGTGTAGTTCACATATTCTGGTCTGTTTATTTTCTCATTAATTTAATTTTAATAAGTCTCATAACTTGCAAGAGTTTACTTGGTTTTTACTAATTTTAATAAATTAATGATAATATTAAAAATCGTAAATTTATATAAACTTTCCACTAATAAATCATTTCATTTATATATATATTTTTATTGATATTATAAGATTAATTTCAATTAAAATGTCATGTGTATTAGCCTTGCAGTTCATTTTTAGAAAGCTCAAAACATCATGAAGTCGAAAACCAATCTTTATGCAAATATATATAAAAACCAAATTTGAATGGCATTACATTGTGTTAAGATTTTACAAAAACTGATGTTATATTTAATAATTATATAGAAATTTATGGTGAGTAGTTTATATGCCATCTAATACAGTGACAGTACTGCATCTTTTTATTTATATATATATACCACATTACATAGTACATTATACCACATTTATATACTCTGATATAAAAAATGTATATAACTATATTTGTAATCCTCACCATACAGAGGCTATAACCCCATGGTAGACCAAAGCCTCTTAGCTTCGGCGGCTGCTCCAGTAGCTGAATTGGTGTCAGAGGCGCGACTTCTACGTCAACACAAGGGTCGGTTGGAGCAACGAATGGAGATACTGGAGAGTCATAACCATCAGTTGGCCACTCAATTGAATCGTTTACGCGGTCTTATAGCATCAGCGGGACAATTCAAGGTTTACGATCAGCAGGTTTGTTCTCTTTCACGCTCTTTTGTTCTCAAATATGTTCTCTTTCGCTCCTTATATTTTCTGTATTCACTGTGTCATATAGTTATTGCAATGGAAATTATTTGAATTTATGTATTGGTACTATGTATGGAAATTTTAATGGGGACATAAACATTTCACAATGCAGCATACCTGAATATCATACACTACATTTAGCTGTTTGAATTCGATAAATCTATTGAATAACACTCGTACACCAACAGTTTTATTCCCTCGTGTATGTAGCGTTAAAATAAGATTAGATTAACCGAATAAGCCACATAGAATTAAGATTCTCTCTTATATCTTCCCAAGCTATATCGATAAATGTAAATTATTAAAACTACCACATTACGTGTGCAGTTATTATTGTTATTAAATGTAGATTGGTATCTAACAACCTACTGCCAGCTCAGGCGCGCAACTTACAAGGTACATTATATTAGAATATATATATATTGTATATTATTGTTGTATATTAGAATACCACAAGAACGGTCATTTTTTAAACAGCTACCATTTAAAAACTAATTTATATTTTGAAATGATT
>JAYRBW010062686.1:0-30198 GCA_036023295.1 Invenusta paracnida
CTTCACTTAGTGGATTCCCGAAGAGTTTAGCTCTGGACATGAGTTGCATACAAAAACACCATGAGCTACTAGAGTAGAATGTAAAATATAATGTTACTTGAAAAATTTGTCTGAATTAAATACAAATATATTTTTTATAATGGCTTCCTCCCTTTAAAAGCCATCAGAATTTAATTATGGCACTTTATGAAGTCTTTTAAAGTTTGTTTTGTTAATTATATATCATCTATCTTTGTTAAACCTTTCAAAATTAATTTTTATAAAGAATGTTTACATAAATTAATGTGCTTGAGTAATCTGTCTGTTTGTCTTCTTTAAACAGTTTAAAAAAACTAAATCTCCGAACCGTCAAGAATGGAATACCCTCTGTGACATGAATTACATAAAACCGGATTAAGCTCGCGGAGATGTCGTGCGAGGCTGTTGTATTTCTCTCAGCAAAGCCACCCGGGGACGCCTGTAGCATCGAGGCTACGGTGGCGGCAACATGTCCCGTAAAACAAACATACCCCGCCAGTGCAGCCTATCTATACACAAGAGGAGTTAATTGTGTGGGTGAAAAATGATGCAGTACATCCTCAAGGCTATAAGCATTACTGTGTTATATAGGTTTTATATAAATATAGGTACATATATATTTTACTATAGATATTACTGTATAAAACAGTATAGATAAGTAAGACAGCCATTCCAATTGCTGTTGAAATCGCTGCCAATCGTTCGACCCACTTTATTTAAAAAAATTGTTACAACCCAATTAAATAGAAAATATATAAAGGTTTAACATAAATAAGACCAAGTGGGTCAGAAATTATAAAAAAATGGTTACAATACTTAACATCAATGTATAATATGCATATACATACTTTTTAACGGTTTAACAGACCTGCCAACCTCTTAGAGTGAAATTCCGGAACGGGGGAGGTGAATATTTTTTGGTTTTACTAACATCAGGCATGTGAGTGAAAAACTTTTAAAAAAGCATGGCTACGCTAAAAGCGTAGCCTATAAATACGCGCGTAGTTTGGGGGAAAAAAGAGGATTTATTACCCAGAATGCATATAAATGGGTGTTTAGATTATCCTATAAGATATAATTTTGTTTGAGAAACTACTTTCATACGACAAATTATTTTCAATTTGAGCTTTTATAAACTATAATGCATATAACGTGTGTTTAAGATAATGTATTAAAAGTATAAGTAAACACAAAATACAAATTGAAAACTGAATATTCATTTTAAAAAAATGCATAAAACAATATGATGGTATACTCCCTACCTCCTTCATATTTTATTACATTTTTGAACTGATCTAAATATGGTCCATTTTACCTTTAAAAGTGGAATTCCGCAATTTAGCAAACTCTCACATGTCTGAATATTTGGAAACAAAAATTAACATTGAATAAGGATAAGTTTTAAAGTTAGATATATTGTAAAGTATTAAAATAAACATATGTACAATAATATGACTATAGGTACCTACAATACATAGCGACTGAGATATCGAAATGCAATATAATATATATATATAATACATATATACATATAATACATATAATGAATAATAGTAAATTTAATAATAACTATGTACACACATAGTATTATATATCATCTATAATATAACAAGAAAACGAATGGACTTATAATATTGCGTACTATTATAGAAAAAATGGCACCGACGTATTATATAACTCAAACAAAAAACGAGTGTCCATTTGTCTCTGAGTGATGTTTCGGGGTGTCACAATAGATACACACACTGTCTAACTTAATTAGCCTGAATGGCAGTCAATAAAATGTGAGCGAAATTTTTTTTAATTTTCTAACTGAGAACACTGTAACTGACACTGTATATATAACAAAACATATAATTGCTATGAATTGTCTGAAATCCGGGATATTTGATTTATCCAATTTTCCGGGACTTCCGGGCAGTTCCAAATTCCGGGACAGTTGGCAAGTCTGGTTGAACATAATTTAGTCCAAGTGGTTCAAAAATTATGATGACAACTCAGCATGCCTGAAGAGTTCATTTCTCTACAAGCATAATGGACATCCTAGCAATCCTACTTAAACTTATAATAAATGATTAAACTAATCGTGCGAAGCGCAAAAATTTTTAACCATAGTAGTAAGACACTCACCTAAAAATAAAAATTATACTGTGATCAAGAAGTTCCAAAAGATTTCAGGTTTTACTTTCTTTTTAACAATGTTCAAGGATTTTCCATAAGACTTATTTCTAGGAGTTTTCCAGGAGTGTGGGAATACTTTAAAGACATATTGTATCATTTATCAGACAGATAGTGGACACTCACGTGCAAATCTTCCCTCGAAATAATGTTCTTAAGTTCATCGGAGCTGAGAAAGAGAAACTCCTCAAACTCCGCGACTATCTCAAAATTGTGTGCCGCGTAGTTCTTTGCAAAGTTCTCGAGCTGTGAGCAGTTATGAAGCTCAGCAAAGCGGCGAATGCCCAGCACATTTCCTGGTTCAACCTCGCGATAAAGAAAGTTTGAGCAGGCGAGACGCACCCCCTCCATCTGAATGAGGGATGCTGCGGGGAGAAGGTCTTGAACGTTAAGCATGGACACCCGTACTCGTCCGGTATACATGAAATCGAGAAGTACGTCCATGACACTCGCCGGGATGCCTTTCAGTTCCACCGATGACTGGGCCGACTCGGCCATCTTATATTGCCATAAAGGTGAGAAAGGGAAAACTGTAATAAGAGCTTCTTCAAAGATATACACTATATTGTTACGAGAAGAGAAATATTAAAAATACTCAGTATTAAATTATAAAATTACCAAGTACAACTAAATAATAAAACACGAATTATTAATAGGAAAAGCTTAACATTCCATTTACTATGTTAACTAGTAACTATCCAGTTACTAGTAGTTAGTAACTTAGTCTCCACTTACTAGTTATCCAGTAACTATTAAAAATGAAGTTTCAATAGAATTTCAATATCGCAGTATTATTTTCTTACATATGATATTCTTACAACAATAATAAAAGAAGAAATACTAAAACTTACTTTGTTAAAATTCAACATTTAAAATGTAAGATATATTTTTTCAAATTTAATATCCGGGATGTATACATAATAAACTTGCCGAAATTTGTTTTAATAAAGAAGAATGTCTCTCGAATCTTCATAATTATGCTGAGTAAAAAATGTATATATACACGTTAAATTGTAACAAATATCAACAACTAACGTTAATATTAAAATGTACTAACTTTAAAATGACAAAACTTATTATTATTTAAAATTATTTTTAATACACTATAACAGTATACTTTAATCTGTAATGATTTACTGTTAAAATAAAATGTTGGAGTTTCACTTGAACCTAGGTGAAGGTTTACTAATAAAATACATTAGTTTTACTAATTAATAAATCAATAATACAATGTCTTCTTACCCCACTGGCAAACATGGCATCAAAGTAGTCACTAGAAGCGGCCAATACAACTCGATGTGCAGGAAACTCGCGATTTCCAACTTTGACAGTGACATCGCAGAGATTCCCCTTTTTACGAAGTTCATTCATTCGAGTCAGAGTACTCATAGCATGTTTCTGTGAATCATCTACACAAATAAGTAAAGTATATAATGTTATAAAAACTGAAAATGTAAGTATTAGCATAATATCGTATAACCAATATGATTATTTTATAATTATAACTTACAAAACGATCTAGTAAGCAATAGGTTAATTTTCATAAGAATGACGACCACTTTTTGAAGTATATGTAAATTATCTCAACAACTTTATAAAGATATAAATCATTTGAAGGATTGCTTAATTTTTTGTAAAAAATACATTTACTCTAAAATAAATGTTTAACGAAATACTAAATTAGGGTTATAAACTTTAACAAAATATATTTCTTTATAGTGAAAAATAATATAAACGATAGTAAATATCTATTTTAAGAGATTTAGATAAACATGTACATAAAAATTAAATTAAAATATACTTCTACTGAAACAATACTACAAATAATAAATACATACCTCTGCCAACAACAGCTCCACTTTCAACGCTTGTTTCACTGGCTGTATCATCAATTTCAATCTCCATCTGTAGATTTAAAAAAATGTCTGCTCCTATGTGCACCTAATTTAAAGGGAAACAATAAGCATTAAGTATGATAGTAAAAGGCAAAATAAATAAATCATAAATATAGAAGTAACACATTTTATAAGTAGCCTTTATGTCATAATACTTTAGCTTTTAAAATGTATCCTCAAGATTGGAAACAATGTAAGTAGTGCATTTTAAAAAGTCAATTAACAAGAAAAAATTCTACGTGTAACATGGTTTTCAAGTAAAGCTAGCACTACTTAATTACTACTATAAATAGATGTGTATAATTTAATTAAGTAATAGTTATATCTCTAAATTATAGCTTTAATCTATCAAAATATAAAATGTTTTATAAAAAGATGGTAAATTTAGAAAATTTTTCAAGATAATTAGTCTTTTATTAAAATAGTCATATTATGTGCCCTAAGGGCAATTCCATGTGACTTACATTTTCAGTTGAGTGACATTTTAAAGATTTTTTATTAATTAAATTAATAATTGTAGATTTAAACAATATCTGGTACTATTTAATGACCCTTAAAATTATCCCCACTTAGTATATTATATTATAAAAGATGCTTTCATCTAATAATTTTTATAGACTATTTTCAGAGTGTGACTTACATTACATGAAATTTAGCACAGTCTTGACATGTTAATTTTATGAACATATTCCTGAGAATATAAATTTTGCATTACAACTTCCAGCATATAATTTATAAAATAGGACTTAGGTGGTTTATATTTTATAGGTTTTAATCTTGAATTAAATTCATATTAATAATTATCCATTCATTTAGTTCTGTGAATAATGTTACATAACGTTTTTAGGAAAACTTACTTTTATAATAAAATAATGAATATATTTAATGTATGTACCATAAAGAGGTACATGTTATGTAGGTAATGTATCATTAACAATTAGATTATTAATACTTATATGGGCAATGATACTGTTTTATTCGTGTTATTTTATCTTTACATTAGTTTTGAATCATAAGATAAATAAAGAAAAGAAATGAAGAAATTATTAATTAAAATTGATATTACTAATAGTTATAATTCTACATCTAAATTATTACCAAAAACAAGAGAAGAATATACTTCATTTAGTATAAAAATTAGAATTAAGAATTTTATATAGTATACAATTTTTAAAGTAGTTTAAGTAATATATCAAAATCATTAAATGAAAATGATAAGAAAATAATAAAAAAAGAACATCCTAATTCTGAACAATTTAAAATATTAGAAAAGAAAGGTTGCTATAGATGAAAAGTAGACATAAAAATTTGAACAAACTAGTTTACCAGAAAAAAAACTGGTACTCAAAATTATATCAAAAAGATATTTTGGATGAAAATAATAATAATATTGATGCTTAAAATGTATAGAAAACATTTAACTGTAAAATATTTAGATTATCATAATTTATATTTAAATCAGATGATGGGATTTTAAATTAAATTTTTACAGATCTTTTGATAATAAATCAATATAATATAAATAATAATAATAGTTTTTTATAAACTTTTTTAGTAGATACATCTAATATTTAGACATAGTCAGTGTATGACATTGTCATTGGTAATGTCAACTGAATATGACTAGACTGAACAGTGAACACCCTGATAGTTGTAAGACTGAAATGTTCATAAATATTGAAATTTTAATGGTATGGGTATTTATGTCAGGTGTAATAATCTTTGTTAATCAACTATGTCAGTCTTAAATGTAACAAAAGTGGCTCACTATCATATGTTTAGTAATCCAATACCATTGGCAATGGCATGATTATAAATAAATAAATTATTTAAATAATAGGTATCATAATTAATAATAAGGGGATTGTGGAGTACTTGGTCATAATTTTTTTTTTTAAATAAACAAAATGTCTAAAGAACAAAAAATATATGTAATTAACAAGTAACCCCTATACGCTATTAAAAGCTGGTGGCCACTTGTGGCTGCAAACACACCACGATTATCAAGCATCTCACTATCCTTTATGATAGTAATATGATATATAAATTTAATTATATTTATTTTTTGTTTTTTTGACATTATGTTTATTCCAAAAAATATATTAATTTACTACCAAGTAGTACTAGTAGTACTCCACAAATACAATCAGCAATATTAATAATAGAAATATATTAATAAAGCCCATTATATTAAAAATCTATAATTTGATAGCAATTATTACAGTAATGTATTAATATTATTCATTTATTCATTTTAAAATTATAATCCCTGTCCCTTATTTTCCTAACTTTAATCAACCTTAGGTAGTATGCCAGATGTCTGATAAAAAACTATTGCTAGGTTCCATATTAAATCTGGCCAGGCCCAGCCCATGATGGCCCAGGGCCGCCAATGAAATCCGGCCTGGCCCGGCCAGAATATTTCAATGAAATCCGGCCAGACCCATTTGATAAATTCCACCCTGGCCATAAATGAAATCTGGCCAGGCCCGGCCGTAATAATTTTAATGAAATCCGGCCCAGGCTGTGTTATGAAAACTAATAAAATCTGGCCAGGCCCAAAATATGTTATTTAAAAATAAACTTAAACAAATTTATTTAATCTGAGAAAATGATCTGTTAATATTTTTGTAAAATCTTAATGTATATTATTTGGATATATTAATATACAAAACATGTAATGCTATTTGGTTTTATGTGGTTTTTTATATTGATTCTTGTTTGCTATAATTATACGATTGTAAATAGTATTAAATATATAATATTTAATATATAATAATACTCATGGATATCAATAGATAATACATTATTTCTTGCTAAGGTTGCATAATAAAATAATTAACATATTATTACACTTTGTTATCGATTTCTTTATTTTGCTAACAGAAAATAGAATTTGATAATTTGCACACTGTAAATTCTAAACTGAATGAAACATGCTGTTCATTGAAATATCATTACTATTTTTGCATAGAATCGTTGACTATCTATGCATTTGTTACACTATGGGGCTCTTCAAGTATTACGTTAAGCATTTTTAGATGTTTTTGAACACCCACCCACCCCTTGTAATGCACTGTTACTCTAACTAAAACAGCCCCTAGCATAACGTAACATATCACCCGAGACATCTGCCTGGCCCCTCCTCTTTTTTGAAGGATATAATATTCTAAAATTTAATTTACAATTAACAAAATGTAATAAGCTAATTTCAAAATCTCAAAAAGCAATTACAAAATACTGATTTAATGTAAAACAAAATAAACACGTTCATGCAATATCTTATATAAACAAAACAATTAGGTAGATATAGGTATATTATACTTTATGTGATAAAATAATGCATAGGGATTATTAAATTATTAAATTATACTATTTAATTAAAATTTTTGATAGAGTTAGGTTATTGAGAAATAGGCAAAAAACAACAATGTTGGTGACAAAAGGGCCTGTTTACATAAAAACAAAGTATTTTTAAATATAAATAAAATTTGTAAATATTGTATAGTTTCAATTTTGATTTTTATGTAAAAAGAAAGTATTTTTAAATTTCATTACATATTTTGGGCCTGGCTGGATTTTATTAGTTTTCATACACAGGCTGGGCCAGATTTCAATAAAATTATTATGGCCGGGCTTGGCTGGATTTCATTTATGGCCAGGGTGGAATTTATCAAATGGGCCTGGCTGGATTTCATTGAAATATTCTGGCCAGGCCAGCCCGGATTTTATTGGCGGCCCTAAGCCGTCATGGGCCAGGCCTGGCCAGATTTAATATGGAGCCGGAAATTCTTCAATGAATTACAAAAAGAGTTTGGCAATCAATTTTTAGAAATCAGCTCATGTAGTCCACAATGTTCACAGAGCTTTCAAAAAGGAAATTGAGACCTCAAAATGGGAGTTACAATCCCTTTTCTGATCAGCATTCAAGCTCTTTTAAAGACTCACCAGCACAAACACACAATTTCATCCCTGCAATGAATACACAAACATTTCCTTTAAAATATTGTGACTATTACTGACTGGAGAACATCCCCATAGAAAACTGTCTGAACAGTATCTGGCCCATGCTGCTTTTATAGGTACTTAGAAACAGTTTAGAAAATCCCAAGATGATGAACTTGCTCAAAGATAATGCTAATATGAAGACCCTTTGCTCATTCTTGAAGGAAACCTTCACTCTAGCAAGACAGTGTTTCATTTTTGTTGGGTCTCCACTTTCAGAATATCTAACATTTTTTCAAAGGGATACCCCACTAGCCCCTATTATAGCTGGCTGAATTGCAAAATTCTTAAAAACTTTGTTAGGGAATTTTCTAAAATAGAATACCTCTAGTTTCAGATTGGATGCTTTGTGAATTAGATCTTGATAATACTGAAACCCATTTGCCCAGTACATTAGTTTGTTGATATTAGTCTTGTTGTCAAAGCTGAGCTGATTAAACTACAAAGCAACCAGACTTCAGAAGCACCTGATTATCACAAATTTCATTTGAAGTGCAAAAAATTGATTGTTGCAGTCTGTTCAAATCTGATTGAAAATGCCTTCTAAAGTATGAGGTTGTCAGCAGTCAGCTGCCTTCAGTCTGACTTAATTATCTCTAATTCATTGAAAACCTATTGCCAGTTTGATTTGCTGGTATGCAATCTATGATGTAAGGCAAAGGACATATGCACAAAAAGGAGAAACAACAAAACAGCAATTTAAGGAGATTTGTGAGCTGGTGCTTCTTTAGCAGCAATAGGATTTCAGTGATTTTGACATCATGTGTTATAGACTTAATTGTTTTGACTGAAATTTGTCAAGCTAATTGTCTTTCAGGAAATGCTGAAATAGAAAGAGGCTTCAAGGTGAACTCTGACAAAACTGTTGCCAACAGGAAAAAACAAACTGATTTCTTTGAGGCAGTTGCAAGATTTATGAAGTACCAGATTAAAGATCATGAAAAGATTAGCAGTATTCCAAATACTGGCAAAATTATTAATGCAGTTATGCATGCAAGACAGTGCACTATCAAATGTTTCTTGATAGCAATAAAAGGAAGAAAAGCAACAGGCTGTTAATTGTATTTTGTCTAATTTCAATTATTTTATTATATATTGCAGGGTTCATTTTGGTCAGCAAAAAGTCAGGGTTATTCAAAGTGATGCCAAAAGTCAGCAAAAACAAGGGTTTTTCACAAAAAAATCAGCAAAAATGGCATGTTTTCATAAAAAAGTCAGTGAGAGAAAAATGTAGGTCAGTGGGAGAAAAACTGTTAACAACAATAAATTTTGTTGTTGCAAAAACCAATATTAAACAGTAAAAAAAATTGTGCTATGTGCAATTATTAGTACTTTTATTTCTTAGGATCATATTCAGCTTTCGTTTTAAGTTATAATTATTTCAACATTCAGACCTTTGAGTAGTACAACATAAGCAATTATCAACTGCAACTTTCTCAAACAATGAATTTGTCCAAGTCATCAGTCAAGACTTTTCCAGAAACTCAATACTATAAACCATACCATGAACTATGACAATATATCATTAGTATGTTTACTAAATAAATACAATTCAATTAGTTTTATTAATGTCAGCAAAAAGTCAGCAGCTGGGTTTAAAAAAAACCCTGTAGTGTCATTTTCATTATATTGTCCCATTTGGGCTTAATGTCTTGAAATGTCCTGGATTCTGATTTTTTATGCAAACATTTTTTGTCCATAATATAAGGATGGACAAAAGACGTAATATATAATTAGATATAGTATTGGTATATATTTTGGCTTCTAACAAAAGCCATTCTCAATTCTGTTAGAAGCCGAAATATATACCAATACTATATCTAATTATATATTAAGTCTTTTGTCCTTCCTTATATTATATATACAAAGACGGCAATGAATATTTCTAATTTTTGTCCATTTTAGTATAAAAATTCTTTTACAATATTGTTGCACTCCTCACAATTCATTTTTAGTAATATTCTTATGAGTATATTAATGTAAATTATTATACATCTACCACACAACTTTCTCCAAGTTCTTCTTTTACTTTTAATCAAATTGTTTTCTCTTATTAATGTCAACAATTTTAGTTGACCACAAAATTAAACAATCCAGTGCTAATTTTTTCCTATGAGAAAAGACTAACCTACAATAGAAAAAAAACTGAATCAAAACATGATGTTTTGAAAATGTTTCCTATGAACCATGATGTATTAAAAAATGCCAAAGTTACAGCATCATGTCAATGTCTCATAGAATATGTTAGAATTTTTAAATTTTTCATTTGCGGCCTATCATTTTAAAGATGTTCTTTAAGCCCCACTTACAATAAGATGCTGTCTGACTTACACAAGCATCCTGGATATCTATTTGATTCATTGCAGATGCTCATGTAAGTCAGATATTCTTCTTAGCATCTTAGATGTGCATTTAATATGCTCGTGCAAGTGTAAGGGGGACTTAATGCACCCTTTCATTGATATCAGACATCTTCACAACTACCAGTCAAGGAGACAAAAAGTGATGTCTGGCATGTCTTTCAATGCAGCTACCTTATCTTTGACACTCAAATTGATTCGTTTTTTATTTTACATATTTTGAGATTGGTTTGTGATCAGAAATTATTTCTTTATATGGCTTTTTTTTGTGCACTATTGATTTTGTTACATCATTTTAATAACAGCTTAGGGTTAGGTACATTTTGCAGAACATTACTATGAGAAGAATAAATAGCCATAGCTTTTTTATGAGTAAAGCAATCTTTCACTGTGTATGATTAGTTGTGATTATGTAACTCTCATTCACTTATAATTATGCACAACAAACACCTGTATTGTTGGAATCATATTATGTACTCATCAACATAATATATCAAATTGAAGACTGTTTTTCTGATTTGCTACCTGTGTACCAATACCACATTTTATTGCTATAGAGCTATAAAAGAAGAGCAAATATGAAGCAAACTTCAATATAAAAATACAATCTTGGGCACTAGAATATATTTGATATAAGCAATCATTCTGGTTTTAGTTTTAAAAGGATTGTAATGGGAATTTGGATTTTAGTTTGATACAGTATTCAATACAACTGATTTTGATATAAGTGGGCTTGACTTAATACATATATATTATGAAGTGAGCAAGTTAATAGAAGGATGATAAAAGGATAAAAAATTCGTAATAATGTATACTATTATTAAAATATGATACAATTAATCGAGCAATTCACTTATTGAATAAGTTGTCATAAAATAAATGAAAATCTGCAGGCAATCCACTCATAATTCTTTGAAGGTCATTGTATTTTCTAGCTTCATTTGACATCTCTTTATTGTATAGGTTTAAAGTGACTGGATCTTGAGCTATATTTCCAGTTGATTTTCGACCACAAGAAAGTTTTTGCCAAATTTTGTACGAAATTCGACCATCTCAATGATACAATAAACATATGATGTCAGCTACCACTGGGTCACCTACTTTTTGGTTGGACATATGCTGGTAAAGAGCAAAAGAGCACCTCTGGTACAGAATCCAAAGTTTTTAAAGAATGTTTACTTTAGGTTTTTGATGTTGATGGCTTAGACTTTTAAGCCGTTGCAATGTGTTAAAGATAATCCGCAGGACTATTATGGCAGAATTGGAAATTTTACATTCAATACATGCATGGACACTAAATTTCCATTTGTGTGTGGCCTTTTTTTTAGATAATTATGTTGAATAGCCATTCTCTTTGATACCTCTATAAACAAGAGTGCTTTACTTAACACACAGTTTCTGTTGTAATATATGCCTCCATTGGAGTAAAGGATGATGTCTATCTAGTATTTATTGCAGTTTCACAATATAATCCACAACACATGCAGAAAATTCGTGGGACAAGAAACCTCTTTTTCCTTCATGCCACAGGTAGCATTGAAAAACCTCCATTGTGAGGTCACACACACACAAATTATCCACAGCAAGTTTTTTCTTGTAATTTAGTGCCTCTATATAATATAGAGGCATTTGAGACAACAGAAGGACACCTAGATAAAAGGTGATGACTGCTAATTTTTCACAAGGTTAATCAAGAGCACTTGAGTCAAAGCTAACTTCTTATCAGCATCCTTTTGATTTTAAAGCTAATTCCTTTCATCGCTGATGGTTTGTCCATGTTTATTATTATAAGTTGTTTAAGAAAAATATTAGGATACTATTTTTTTACAAAAATTGTACTTAACCAAACACTTAAAATTAGATTAAATTTTGTTCTCAGTTGTCTATTTATTTTGTCTATTTTTTTCAAAGATGCATGGATTTGTTCATCTAGTTCTTCTGTGGCAGTAGCAGAAGAAGTGTCGTCTTTTCATTCAGGAGTGTTTGGAAATAGATGCAGTGAGGGATGTATCTTAAGGAGAAACATTCTCCTTCTCATTCTCAAAGACACCTAGTATGTCTTGAATTGATATATTGTGGGGAATAGATATGTTATTCAAGTCTAAAAGAGATTCGTCCATATTATCTTCAGTTGGTGATGGCTGCTGGAATATTTGTGATCTGTAAATAAAAAAACATGAATAGTTGATACTCATATAACATAAAGATTAAACATAGACAATACATGTAAAAACAGCTAGTTTGTACATTCTTTGGCCTCTTTGAAGATTAATTTTAAACACACTCAAATTTATGATTTAGGAAATGAAAAATAAAATACAGTGCATCTACATTTTATCACTATATTGTATCTCATTTATCTCATTAGAATCATATTATTATTTATAAAGTTAGTTGATAGGGAGGTACATTTAATATGTTATGATAAATATATATGTCAACCATGAATAACAATATGTGATCAATAATTTATTAAAACATATTACACAACATCACAAGCTACACAATGCATAATGTCTCATTAGTATCTAATTAACATTAAATTTAAAGTACATTACTTTTAATATGCACACACATAAATAGTAATTTTTTTGATTAAGTATAATTCACAAACATGGGTATCTATGGCTATATAGGTTTATGTTACCCAAATTAATATAATGCCTATTAGGTATACTAACAATAAGCTACACCATAATTAATCTGTGGCTCATAAAGACATTATTATCAACTTAGAAGGAATGAGAGGATATTTTATCAGCCAAACATGATTGACTGGTAGTGATATGATATTAATTTATTGTTTTTTTACTATATTTATAATTTTAAAATAATATTGGTTATAATAGATATTATTTAATATAAATCTGTTAAATATGTATGTAAAACATTGCACTTCTAAATGTATTAATTATGTATAGTTTATTACTTTTACATCATAATAATTTAAGATCATATTACATTTTATACCATAAATTATATTTTTTACAGGTAAAATATGTATAGAAACAGCTCTACAAAGTTTCACTCATATACTAAAGCTCCCTATATAATATAGAGTTAATATAAAAGCTAAATAATTTTACTGCAAGATGAATACTATTATATACTCTCCAATTTAAAATGTATCTATAGGTATTTTATAGACTACAGATATCTATGTGTTATTTATAGGTCTCTATACTTGCAATGTACAGAAAAACACATTGAATGAAGACAGAAAATATGCCACAATTTGTGTGTAAATACACCCCATTTTTGCATAAAACAGCTTTGTAACTTAGATTGCTAAATGGTTATTAGTTATGGTACTTATATAATATATAGGTATATAGTGAAACAAAACTATTATAACTTTTTTTTGTGTTTATCAGTTGATAATTATATTTTGATTATGTGATTATATGATACTAGTGACAATTCAAAATATATATATATATAGATGTTTAAAAAAAGTTTAGTTTGATCAGGTAATAAGAATTGAGTCAATGTCCTAGCCCTAGTCCCCAATAAACTTGAAATTAAAAGCACCAATTATAGTATACATTTCTGATTATTACTGTCTGTATCTCATTTTTTAGTTTTATGACTAGGAAATGGATCACAAATATGTGTTATCACACGATTTTGGCTTATTTTATTTTTTAATAATGTTGCACATGGAAAGTTTCAATTTTATCTTGGTTTAAAGTAATGATTATTTTATGAACTATATTTTTAAGAAATTTGAACCAACATAAACTGATAAAATAATTCACTCAACTTTGAGACGAATTGCAAAATATTGAGAGCGAAAAGTTGCATTACATTATTAATTTTAAATCAAAATGTTCTAATTATTATGTACAATTACCATTGATTTTACTTAGATCTTTAAAGAAAATTTGGACTTCTGTCTAGAAGAAATTAAAATGAAGGTATACTTGTTTTATATAAGTATATTTTTATTTGTTAGATGTCAATTTATATAAAAAAAATTAATTTATTATTTTATACTGTCAGACCTAAAAGTGTTAAGGTATCTTAGAAAAAAAGTGAGTATGGAAACTGGTATATGAAGAAAGGCTAATTTTAACCAATAACACTACCATACCTGATCTTCCCTTTGTATACAGTTTACTGACAAATTTAAATATCCTGTGTAGTTAATAAAAATAAACAATCACATGTGCTTCACTAGACACTCACTATTCATGATTATCTTTAAAAATACAAGATTATATTATTAGACATTGTGGTTTCTGTCATTTTATAAAATAACTACAAACATTCGAAATTAATTATATTTTTTGCTTATATTATCTTGTTATTGAGGTTATAAGAATACGTTAATTTGACTTACAGTAAAATGCAACATGTATTTTTATTATATATTTTGCACAAAAGATTACACATTGTACCCTGCATCTTGGCTTTAGTGAGTATACAACATTTAAATACGAAACATAGACTTTCAGATGCAAGAAATCCTGAGTCTAGGCATTAATAGGTTAAGCTGTTTATATAATATAATATCTACCTACTTGTATAACAATTACAGTAATTACTGTTCACAGCCTTTCTAGCTATCTATAGCTATTTCAACTTCTGAAATGTATGATTTGTTTCTGTTAAAATGGAATACAAAAAATAAGGGAAAGTTTACATTAACTTATTTATATTGGTTTATGACTAAACGTTTCAAGGAAAATCGGTTCACAATTGAGAAAAGTAAGGCAAAAATGTCATAAAAATGAGTTTGTGTCAGGGAAGATATATTTGTCTGGAGTTCAAACCCTTCCCAGGTTACAGCACTATGCTTATTAAATGGAACACAATAATTGTATAAATATGTGCATTAAATGCTAAATTATATCTATTTTTCGAGCTATCTCTATTGAACCTAAAGGCCTAATATACATTTGTGGTCAAATGCATTCCTAGCAATATTACCTATGCTTGTACATATTTAAAAAATATGTCGAAAAATTCATTTTATTTAATTGGTTACTTTCCGAATTCATGACACATACTTATTGGACTTTTATTTTAAGACAACAATGAATAGTACATATATTAGACCAATCGGTTATGATTTTCAGTAAACAATTAATGTGACAATCATGTTTACTATAGGATTCCTCAATCTAAAATAACTGAAAATAATATATGCTCCATGATTAATATTGATTTGAATAGTGTTTTTGGACTATTACAGTTAATTTAAAACACATACACATAGTTTACCTATTTTGTTATATCTGTTTCAAATGAGACTATTTCAATATTATTGCTTTAACACTCAGGGACCCAATGCTTCCCAACTGGAAAAGGAAATTGGTGCCGATCAATTTCCACCGAATGAACACTACTTCGGTCTCGTCAATGTAAGTTATTAAAGACGTTATCTGACATTTTAATCAATTATTTCCAAATATAAACTGCATGTCATAAAGTAACAAGATTCAATAGCAACATAAATCGTAAACTCGTGGGTGTTTAAAAATATATACGACTAACAAGTTTTTTTGTTTTTTTATTGAATCGTTTAATTAATTATAGTTTTGATCTTTACAATCATTCATCTCCATTTTGGAAAATATATAATTTAATTTGTTAAGGTATTTAATAATTATGTTTTGCGAAACTGATCAAATTATTTCCAGATATTTAGGTGTCATAAATATGTTTATATTATAATTATTCTATATTTTAATCTGTCGTAGAAATAAAACGGTAGATTTAGACGATTTAAAAACTTATTGTTATACCGGGTTAGTCTTTTCAACTCAAAAGTTTATGGCGTATCTTTTATTTATTTTGGACTATTTCATGTGTGGTATTCCCGTTAATGTATTATCAATTAGTATTTAACTTTTTAAATATTAACTTTATTATAAAAATACAGAAAGCGCTTACTGCAATATATGTCTTGTTTTTTACTATAAATTTTCGAAGTTAAACCTCCTAATCATGTTGTCATTAACTAATTCTATAAGATAACATTATATGTATTATCAGTATAGACTTAGAACTTTCCTTAAAAGCGTAAATATATAATTTTTTAAATCCGACAAATTTAGTTTTTAAATGGCTTACATAATATTTGATATATTAAAGTGTATCGTCTATGTTTTATAAAAATGTGACCGACTTAATATATCCCTTTTGAATCAAAATTCAAAGTAGACACTAAGATTACAATATAAAATTAGTAAGCTTTATTTTTGTATTATACTACTATAGTGAGTATTCTTAAAATTTCGACAAAAGCAAAAACCCATTAAATTCCTCTAAAATTTGACTAATAAGGTTAAAATGTAAAGTCTATTGTTCAGTAACAAATTTTCTTAATGATTTTTTCTTTTTCGGTGTTGCTTTGAAAATGAATAGTTGGATATTCTATGGCATGCTGTTTGTGTTTATTCTATTCTGTAAATTTCAAAGTACCCGACTGTTTAACAGGTATAGACTGATTCATTATTAATATTTTCTCAAATTCAGAAGATGACTAACCAAAATGAAAGGAAACTCCCCATTGTACTATATTTTCTACTACAATTTCTATAGCAATACCAAATTTTTATATAATTTAGTCACTTGTTTACATGCAATTCTTAAAATCTGATGAATTGTTGAAGTGAAGTTGTTGATGCTTGTAATGAAGATTTCAATCGTTTGGATATCAATGAAAGTGCAAACTATCGACACACTTCTGCAATTGGCATTGGTGAACCATTCAGAAATACAGTAAAAGCAAGGTTTCCTGACTCCAAGGATCAGAAATGTTTCTGGACATACATTAAATGTTTTTTAAAAATCCAACAATGTACCTTGTCAAATTCTACTTTCAAGAAAAGCATTTTTTATGATGTTTAAGTAATTCATCTTTATATACAGTTTCTGTCTGAATAACCAGTTATTTCACTCAAAAGACTGGCTAAAAAGGTGCTTCATCATTCCTGAACCATTCATTGAGACACTATTACATGGGTGGGGACTTTTCTCAGCAGAACGATCTTCCATCCAATATCTATCAAATAATAGTTATCTTGATGTCTACTGGTCTAATGTTCTGAAGTTAAAAGCAACTGCTGAACTTTTTCGTTTTCCGAAGTTTACAACATTTTTACAGTGATTTTGTCACATGGAAATGCTAACCAAGAACTGGCTTTAGTTTCAACAAACAGCTTGTTACAAACAGACGGTATTCTATTTCTCAGAAATCTATTATTGGAGTTTGCCTTGTAAAATATGCCATTACCGCATCTAATGGAGATACTTTGGCACTTGATGTTACTAAGAAAATAATTTCCTCATTTAGCGGGGCTTCATCATCCGGAATAATTGACAGCACAACATGCTTACTGAATAAATTGATGTCACACCTTCCAATTTAAATGCTTCTTTGTCAAAGAAACAAAAATCCTCATTCATTATGAAGTTTTTCTTTTCTTTTCGACAAGTTTTTGTCCATACCTATTTTTCTAAGTTAGCCTTTTAAATTTTATTGTAACATTATTATAATTATTTCGTAAAAATATTATTTTTAACTTAACGATTTAATTGATTTTTTAGTATTCTAGTTGTATTCAAATTTTGCACAAGTTAATCAGATATATAGTAAGCACTTCATTTGTATTTTACATGTAATTATTACAATTTTATAAAATCAATATTCCTAAAATTAAAAAAATCCCAAATAATTGTTTGACATTCACAACCCTGTACTGCCTTTTTACTAGTAAGGTCAATGTACTGTGTTGTATAGTCACTTTTGCTTACAACTAAGCTCCAATTGACACACTGCTTATCTTTATATATCATGAGAATAGCGCGAATCGAATCAGTCTGACCTCGACTAACAACGTTGGTTGAACGTAGCTCTCCAGAGACCCATGTTACTAGCCTACTTCTCCATTTTTCTGTAACTAACTAACCAACAGAACTACCTCTACTTCTTGCCAGTGTTAGTTAGTTAATGAAAGTAGATGAACTTGAAAATATGAGCCTGAGACTACTTTATTCGTGGCATACAGAATTAGTGCCTATGCATAGTATGCAATAATATTATGTTGTTACTGTTAAGCCAACTGAACTAAAATTGAAGACGAAAGTTTTGCTGTTTTCTAATTATGTCTAGGCGCCTGATTTATTGCAACATGTGTCTCCTATTCATTCGAGGCACCCGCAAGTATATACTTTTTATTGGTTAAAATTTATCCAGGTCCTTTATTTGTTGTATATATTGTAAATCTATTAAAGCTACAATATGTGACCTTATAAAATATGTATATTAAGTCTTAAACATTAGTTTAAACATAGTCATAGGAATTATGATGCGTTTATTAGATAATAAAGTCATTTTAATGTAATCTTGCTACTCTTTTTGGTAAATAAATGATAGTAATCTGATTACTCTGATCTCAAACTGCTGTTTTCTCGTATTTTTATAAATTAAGTAGCATTATTCTGCGCTTCATGTGATTAAGTGTAGCATATTTAATTCATTACTCTACTACTTGCTAACCGTAATAATTTTTGTTATTGTTGAAAGCTGACTTATCTCTTTGTTATTATTTTTAAACGGTGAATTGGTTATTCTAAACAAATCTGCTACTAGAAAAACAATTTTTACAATTTATTTTAGAATTTTCTTTATGTCAAAAATGTTAATCTAAACATTTGTACGTCCAACTGATTGGGTGTAATTGATCATTTTCATGTTTTCTTTTGATTTTTATTCGTCATTGAAATCAATAAGACGTCAACAGGTATTGCTATGTTCTTTCGTTCACATGGATACACTTTTGATATTATACTGTCCCAGTTCGGCAACACCTGCTACTGCAACTCGGTGCTGCAGGCGCTCTACTTTTGCAAGCCTTTCCGGGAGAAGGTGCTCCTCTATAAGCAGCAGAACAAGGCTTCCAAGAAGGAGAGTCTGTTGAGCTGTCTCGCTGACCTCTTCCACAGTATCGCCACTCAGAAGAAGAAGGTCGGGCAGATTGCTCCGAAAAAGTTCATCCAGCGGCTCAAGAAAGAGAATGGTGAGTCACTTATTCGATTTTAGTAGTAAAACGTAAAAACAATTAGTTTGTCATCGTGATTTTTTATTAGCACTTAAAAAAATTGACACTATTGAACAGGTAGTGTTAGTATATAACCGTTATTATCATGTCTGTGCAATGGTATTTACTTCATTTGTTGAGACTATTATCATTCTTATTTAAAATTAGTATTGAAAATTATACTTGCAAACCCTAATGGTAATATTTATTTTAGGTTTTCAAAGTATCCTATTGGATTTTGTGATGTGTCAGACTTATCAGAGTACAATTCTTTAATTATATCAAGATGCGCCTCAGCGTTGTAAACTGTTTTCTACCTGTATATCCCCATTTTAAAACGTGAACAATTCTTTTATTAAAAACCTATGATGACATTTTTATTACTATTTTGTAATACACTTTCGTTTGTTTAATTCACCAGTAATTAATATGTTAAAGTGTTTAGTTATTTATTCGAGTACATTTTGTAATATGATGCTAATGAGATATTTAAAGTGGAAAAATACCAATTTCAATAAACAAATTCGGTGAGGAGTTTATTCTGATTTTATGTAGACTAATTACTTCCATCTTATTTTTATGGTAGTGACGCTTTAGCATAACAGTTTCTTTCTCCGAATTTTTATGACTTCTATTATTTATTCTATCGTGTTATAATGTCTAATGCCCTCCTTCTCTGTCAAATAATACTCTTTAAGCTACGCTTAAATTCGATTTAACGTTTTCGTGCTTGTGGTAAATAGCACTTACTTTCCTTTGACAAGTTAATCATAAATACTTCGTAAATCATTTGTTAATTAAATGGGTTATACTAGAGGTTCTAAATTTAGAGCTGTCAAGTGTCTATTATATGAAGTCAAACCACAAATTGTTGTATCGAGATATCATATTTTTATTAAAACAAATTTTATTGTGTCGTTTATTTAAATAATGTAATAAAAATTACCATCTATATTGTTATCATACTAAATACCAAAATATTTTTATTAGTTAAACTACGGTGACTGTGTCGGTATAATTTAGTTTAGAGAACTGTTTTTTGGGAATTTTTTCCTCGCTTGCGTCAATCGATAATCAATAATGAATCGAATCTGCCATATAGATCGATGGAATTGTATTATTGTCTGCCTTTTGGTTAGTAGCTTTCCAAGTTAGAGATGAACTTTGGTAGTTGTGTATGTAGTGTATTCACGAGTGTCGAAAGTATATTAGATATAGCATACATATGCATATAGCAGTACAGTCCGGACTAATTTTATCAATTTAGTATAATATTGTTGTTGTTTGTTGTCATCGACGTCTTTTAATTCCTGGCAAGCAGGGCAAGTAACTCTTGACTTCCAGTTGTTACATTAATATGTTTGTACTTTGTTAGCTGTTATTACTGAATATTATGTAGCAGAATCCTATAGTTGATTTTTTATAAAGAGATATAATACTGTTATTTTTTTATATATCATTTATAGTATAGTAGTATTAAAGCAGTTAGTTGCTTGTAATTTAACATCTGTAACCAATAAATAGCAGCGTTTTAATTTGATAAGTATAGATAGAAATTCAATTCAAACTTTTGTCTTACATTGGTTGTGATTTATTTTAAATATTTTAAATTCTACTTAAAAATATATGGAAATTAAATCGACGATTTTTTTCTTTAATTAAATGACATTTATTTGTTATAAATTATATTATATTATTTTAGTATTGAATCCTTTGTTTCTGACAGTATCGGGATAATAACGAAAATTAAAGAGAAAACCTTTATTATCGAATGATTTATTACCAAATTATTCTATTGCAAATTTGCTTCTTGTTCGATAATATATGTAGATATGGATTTGACTTTTTATCAAGGGACACATAAACGTCATCACTGGATAAGCCGTTTCGCTCTGTCATATATTACAGATATTTATTCACTATTCAATTAATATTGCTATTCTTCATTCGATTGATATGTGCATTATATGTAAATTAATGGTTTGTTTGCTATTTTAATTGCCGTAATAATTTTTGTTACTATGTTTTATTATAAAAATAACTTGTTATGTATTAAATTTATACGTTTTTATATATTAAAAATATAAAACAATTTAATTAGCTATGCAATTTAAGAATTAATCTAAATAATATTGAAAATCAAGCCTGTAAGTTAGTATATAATTGTTCTGTATCTAGTCATAATCAATTTTTAATCCAGATAATATTGATCTGATAATATTATTTTATATACATATATATTTATGTAAATTATTTTTAGATGTACGTATAATTTAAAATTTGAATTACTATTAAGGTGTCCACATATTAAATTATACGCTTATAAATTATTGAGACTATTTTTTATTGATTTTGTACTGGAACATTTTTCATAGTTTTCATTATAGTAATTGACGAATTGTTTTGTGATTGTCGAAAAAAACTACCCATCCGCACTAACTTTTCTGCTACATAATGTCATTGATTAGTTTAAGGCTTTTTTTAGTATGAAGCGATTCTTCTGCAGAGATAAAAAACTGAGGTTTTTTTCAGTTGCACCAAACATATCCATTTTGCCCGGAGCATTACTTTTCAGTCGATATTTCACGTGTTATAACATTGACTGAGTGTACATGTTGATTTATTACAATAGTCTTTCGTATTGTGTTATATAATATTATTGTATATTAGATAAAGTCGTACTGTGCTTGGCATAAATTTTTGGAATCTTATCTGATTGAATCCCACAATATATTATCATACACTTATAATATATGTTATCTATGTCTATTGTAGTACAATAAAACGTTTACAGATATAGGTACATACCTCTTATGTTACTAATTTGATTAGAGAACCTTTGTTCCTGCCATATTTTAGACAACAAAAATAATAGTCTTATCGCTTGCCTGTTAATATATTTTTATCGTAAAAAGAGAGACGAGATTTTCATTTTTTTAAATCGTACTATTCTAGTTTTTTTTACTTTTTGTATCAATCCATAAAATCGTAAAAGAAAATAATTCGGACTTTTTCCCACGTAGGTACGACTATTTTAGGGTTGTCTACGAGTTCAGTTAGTTTCTCCTTGTATTCTGAGTATAATATGGGTTGTACTGAGCAGTCCTTTTGGGATAGTTTGGCCGGCTTTATGTATTCCTTCTACAGCACCTGTTTTACTCTCAAAAGATGAAAGTGTTTTCATTGTAAGGTACACATTTTTGTACTGTAATATGTTATATGCAGTACCATTCTCGGATCTAGTCAGACTGCCGCGCCAGTGAGACTGATATATCTCAGGCTTTAAGTTTTGTGTTGCATAGCGGGCCTTATAAGGGGACACAGCTAATCACAACGCTCAAGTACAGACTGGCTTGTGCTTTGCTAAACTTGTGAATCGTATTGATTCCTGGTATTGTATAAAGATAGAGAACTTTCTTTCTGCGATCACTCTAATCATACCTTATTCTCTTCTCATCTTTCCCACTTTCTATAGCTTTCTTTGCCTTGATTCTTTCCTCTCTCCCAGATGTGTTTAAACTGGAGTTATATATTATTTTCTCACTGTAAGCTGCTAGACGCGCAGTACATACGCAGTCTCTATATATGTATATATATATATATTATATTTACATATACGTCTCGTACTGTCAGTTTATTATTTATATACTTCACAACTACATTATATGTATTATACAGAGGGAAAAGAGAATTATTACTATACCTTGGGCTCAATATAATACAGGAGGCAGAATGTACTTGTCTATGACTTGTATTTTTATATTTGTGCTGTTATCCTCCGAGTGTGTTAATCGACTGTACTCATAGATTAATCAATTGTATGACTCTCGCTCTTTTCAGAGGTGTTTGATAATTTTATGCAACAAGATGCCCACGAGTTTTTCAACTATCTACTCAATCAAATTGCTGATATTCTTCAAGGTGAGTTCCTCATTAAATGCATTTTTTCGGTAATTTTTAAAATATTTTTTAATGTTTTCGTAAATTTAATTTTTAAAAGTTGATTGATTTTAGTCATATAAGTTATAACACAAACTTCAGGATACTTTCACTTTATAAATATTTTTAAAATGTGTCACATATAGTAATATTTTTTCGTCAAATTGTCGCAGAAATATTTTTAATTATTATGTAAGTTTATTTTTTTGCCCATGATAACATTCCATTTGTCAAAACATTTTCTTTTTGGAGTTACATAATACATACATATAATATGTATAATACTCAAGTAATGTAATTATAAGTACACAAATGTTTATAGTGTAAGTAATTATTATAATAGGCATTTTTTATACCAAATATAACGGTTAAGTTAAATTAGGTTTGATAGTTTTAGGATAGAAAGTTATTAAGCAGAACATGTTTACAGAATCGGTTAAACGCCTTTAAATCTACAAAACCTTAAAATATATTTGTTATTTGCTCTCAATTTAATTATTTATAAGCTATTATAACTCTTCTTCCTTTTTTCCAAGTAGCCGAGAAACAAGGTAGTAAACTGGAAGGTAAACCGCAACTGGAACCGGCAAAACCATCTCTAACGTGGGTCCACGACATCTTCCAGGGTACTCTTACCAACGAAACGCGGTGTCTCAACTGTGAGACAGTGCGCACAAAAGATGAGGACTTTCTCGATCTGTCCGTGGATGTGGAGCAGAACACGAGCATTTCTCACTGTCTCCAATGTTTCTCTAACACGGAGACGATGCAATTTGATAATAAATACTACTGTGAAGTCTGTTGTAGCAAACAGGAGGCGCAGAAAAGGTAATTTGTTTACTGCAAATTTACAAAAAACAGTTATAATTATATACTATTGATAATTTTAAAAGTAGTGTGCTGTAAAATAATGGACTTTTTTTCAGATTTCATTTTTTACCCCATTTCTATTTGTATATTTAACGATTATTTCGTAGCAAAAATCGTTCATTAACATGTTTCTGTCTCATTTCAGAATGCGGGTAAAGAAGTTACCAATGCTCTTAGCTTTACACCTCAAGAGGTTCAAGTACAATGAACAGTTAAATCGATTCGCAAAGTTGTCATATCGAGTTGCATTCCCCCTTGAACTTCGCTTGTTCAACACGGTAATTTTCTAATGTTTTTGACAATGTTATTATTAATGTCAATATGCAGTATAATGTTATAATTTTAAAATTTTGAAACTAGTATGAGATAACTCAAATTTATAACCTATAATATATAATCCTTCTTTGTACCAACAGTCGGATGACGCCTGCAATCCTCACCGACTCTATGATCTAGTAGGAGTCGTGGTCCACTGTGGTTCCGGGCCCAACCGTGGCCATTACATCAGTCTGGTAAAGTCGCATGGACTTTGGCTCCTTTTCGACGATGACATTGTTGAGGTGAGCTATCTTGCTCTATACCTGCATGATATGGTTAGGAAATTATCAAATTTTCTCCTCCTTTTTGATATGGAATTAAGATTTTTAATTAGGTACTATTTTTAGTTTACTGAATCAATGGAAAGACAATTTTTAAATAGAATTTTAAGTTTTTTACTTCATTATTTGATTCAAATACATGTTATACTATATATTTTTAAATTACAAAGTATAAATGGTAAATTATTAAATTAAATTATAATAGTCTTTGAAAATCAGTATTATATAATTAGTATTAACTAGTAGTTGTAAATAGATCACTGAAGGTCGGAGAAAATTATTATTTAAACTTTAAATTTTTCATTTACAACTGGCTAAACTTTTCTCTTGACATTTCATCGTTTAAGTTTCTGTTATTTTATTTATATATATATTATTATATTTATTATAATATATATATATATAAGCCCATATTTTTCTTAAATTCCATATTGTTAATAAGTGTACTAGTTTGTAAAATGGACATCGGTAAAACAAAATGACAAGAAGGTTCTGTTCATGTCAAATCTTCTCCCCAGTAGGCAAGTAGTATTCTTTATCTCATTCTGTTGGTAATGTTAATATTAAAAATTGTCACCAACGATAAAAGTGATCTCGATATTCGGATCTGATAAGTTCTGTGTATTAAAAAATTAAATCCCAATTTAAATAGTAATTTAGCTATTAATAGCTCTTTTTCATACTTTACATACTTTCTTTAATCGATTTTCTAATCAGTTTTATTTTTATTTTGTGTAATATAGCTTGTACTTCTTATTTTTTCCCGAACCTATTTATTTTTAAATTACTATTTACAGTTTATGCACTTATTTAATTATATTTCCCCGAGAAGGACGTTTGTGTAATACACCTAGAAATGTTGGGCTATTACTGCATGATGCTGAATAATATGCTCTTTTCTTTTTCTCTCTTTATTATAATTTAATTACTTCGAGTGTCTTAATCTATATAAAAGATTTTCTTCGTGTTTTTCTCGCAGAAAATCGACCCGGTGAACATCGAAGAGTTCTTCGGTCTTCCAACGGAAGCCTCCAAGAGTTCCGAGTCCGGATACATTCTATTCTACCAAGCCCGCAAGGTCTGACCCCCTATCTTCACACATCCTCCATCCATTCCCTCTTCTTTCTTCCTTATCGTTACTTCTTTCCATCCTTTCATTACGCAAAATATGGTCCACACTGTCCTAGAGATCTTATGTTTATAGTCAAATATATAGAGTCAGTTATTTATTATAAATGATGCCAACCAGCCACTTTGCGACGTTTAAGGAATATTTCTAACCTGTTGTTATGAAATGTCAACCTTAGTTCCTAACAACATCAAGGTGACTCTGAACTTTTCAAAAACCTACATTCACAGTACTATTACATAAATTATTACGTTTTCGGTGTATCTTTATTCAGATGTATAGGATAGACTGACACGCTATTCCAATTTCAAACTTGATTATACAATCATTATATCTCTCCCCATCCACACACTGATGTATTTTTAGGTGTTTTCGATGCAGTTTCAATTCTTTTCACTAACTCTTCTGCTATCAATTCCCCATCCCAACTCTCCATCCTCCACTTCGTTTAGAGTTCCATGGTTTGTCTTATCTGTGTATGGTGTTTTACGGTTGACTTTCAACAGCCGTCCACTCTACCTAGAACTCGAATGTTTCTTTCTTGTGATAAAAAAATCCGATTGATCGTGATTGCCATATTATTCATTCGTTCATTCACTGTTTTTGTGTAATCTAGCTTCAGTGAGCTGAATTTCTACAGTTTTCTGATTTTATACATAACATCTCTAACTATATGTGTATGTAAATTTTTTTCTTTGGGGAATTTAGAAAAATAGACACCCATTCTTTAGAACAAACTGACAAATATAAGCTAGTAAGTAACCATAGTATATAGCATAATTCAACGTCTTTTTTGTGTTTATATAAGGTCGGATGGTAATTTGTATCTTTCTTTTCGAATGTATGTAGTATTCTACATAATACTAAGTAATAATGTGTATATTAGTCAACCTGTAACTGTTGCATTCTTCTTTTCATACAACATACTAGTATATATTATTTATTATAATATGTATCCTGTACTATTTATGATAATTATAATTGTATTGCAGATTCGTGTGGATTATTTTACTGATATAAAAATTGATTGTCCATAATACTGTACTACCAACCATGTGTTGAAACAATTTTAATAGTTATTTCTTGAATCAATCAATATCAAATTTGAATTGCCGGGATTTTTGAGACATAAAAATACCACCTTATTGAACTTGCTAGTAAATGGATCATACTGAAATTTTGTATACATCACATGTGAACCAATGTACCTACAATTACAATTTTTGTGTTTAGCAATTATACATACATTGTATTCTTATGATTTATAAAAAATATGCAGACTATTTTTAAAAAACAACAATTACTGTGATCTACGTGTGTTTCGATTTTGTTTTTGATGAGATATATCAGTGCTTCTTCTGATCGACTGTTATTCTTTCAATATACTTAGATACTTTGAATCTTCGGTAGAAACAATCACAAACGTAACTTGAACATTTGGCTATTTCGGTCCCCCTTCACTCCACCCGCCCTATCTCCTTTTCTTTGCTCCACCCTACCCAACTTTCTTTCCTTCCACTCTTTCTACAATATTTTCAGAGTTTACAATATATACACACTCTAATACGAGTATATAATATTATAACTTATTATGACATAGAGAATTTTTATTATTAATAACGCGGTATAATTGAAAAGAAACTTACATTTCATTGCACTACATTATGTAACTATCTAATTTTGTGATCCATTGTCCAAGAAACAGAAGCAGAGTTCTATCATGTATATTCTGATCTATTTATTGATATCTAAACACATATTACTATTATTATGTATAATACACTCTTTAATCATATAAGCTGACAATTACGTGTACATACAGTACAGTATCTAAAATCCTTAAAGAAAATCAATAACTTATCAATAATAATTACAGGATCAGTCAGCTACTTAATTACTGACCATACAAAAAACATTCGATGCATTCGTTTCTCTAGTTTAACATGTGTCAATCCATCGTTTCTCTTAATTGTGAGAAAAGAAACTCTTGATAATGTTATTAATTACTATATAAAATGTACATGTATTTATTAAACAATTTGGAATTATACAGACAGATGTTTATTGTTAACATATTAATTAAATATTACTTGCCAGAGCGTTTCATAACCTCTTTCCCATCTACTTTTCCAATTTACAAAACTTTCTTCAAAATATGTTTCCTGTCTCCTCCCTTTTGACTACATATTGAACTATTTTCTATAATTTGTTCAATCTTGTCGCTTGGTATCTTTATCTCAGCAGCCTTAGAATGTGTTTCACTTAACTGGTATTTTTTAGCAATCTACTCACTCTCTCTCTTCTTTCCCTGTGTGCATGAGTTCACACAATAATATTACAGTTTACATACGTACATATATATATATATATACATAATCCTACTTTGTAGTGAGTGGTATAAAGGCCCTAGCACTTGACTACCATACGGCCTGCATTTTCTATAAGTATATTTGTACCTATGCGCCTATCTTTCACTTACTATCAGTGCAGTGTTAGACAATTTTTATTTTCCAATTTACACTACGGTAGTCCTTTGCTTCTCTCTTTGTTTTCTTTTTCTGTACTTTTTTCCAAGTAACTCCCTAGTTAGCATCTCCCATTTCGATAGCCCATTTAATTTCCTATTCCCCCCTCAATAATTCAATCAATCGATTTAAATTTCGTAAGATATAATAGTACAATTATTGCTATAATTTTATTTACAAAAATGGGAAAATTGTAGTAGATTATTATTACATGAACTATTCTTTACATTTTAAACTCTTTCTTTAAGTTTAATGTATTTAGCATAAGTTGGAGAGATGGTGTCCATTAATCGCGTGACATTTATATGTTTATAACCTCACAGATATTACCATGCTAATTTTTGTTCGTAAAATAGAATCGATTTTGGGAATACCCAAATATAATGCTGCTGTAATATATGATATACTATACTATTTTAATGTTATCAACGTTTTAGTATTTTTATAGTTTTCAAATTGTTTATTAAAAATAGTATTTTTAGAATGCTTACTCAAAAGTAGTATGTGCAATTATTACATTATGACATCTACATTAATATAATTTATTTTTTAAATAATCATAGTTTCTTTGCATTTTTTAATTAAACTCGTTACTTCACACGTAATTACTGAACACCATTTTGACATTTTTAGAGATGGGCGAATAAGTGTATTTGTATATCCGAATTATTTTTTTCTGTTATATCTCTCCTCGCACCCACTTTTAAATGTATGCCACCTATTAAAATGTATATTTCGATTGATTTTGGCGCTACTTTATCCAACCCACTCCATCTTTTTTCTTTGCCCCACTAATTCCACGGCTCCATAGACCCCCTTCAGCCTTTCTCTCTTTATACATACCAAAATTAATTTGACACACGCCTAAAGCAAAACTAACTACACACATCACATACATACCAGTCAATCGTATTTCCATGTATCTCAAAAGAAGGCATTATTGTTGCTCATTTGTCATCTCGCCGTGTATATCATACCTGTAATAACTCCGGACCTATCTACATACCTACTTACATATATATTAATTATATTTTGAAGACTTTATGCACCGCGAAATTTGTAAATAAAATGTATTCCCTAGGCTTCCTAATTCTGTATTTGTTTGTTTATTATCATTTGAGATACTGGATTGGCTTAAAGGGCAGTAGATTCTTTTAAAATAATTACAGCTTTCTTATTATTTCTGTTTTTTTAAAACTTGAGTGTATTTGGTCATTACATCATTGGGTGTAGAGAGGCCGATTCATTATGTTATTTTAACTCAAAAATAATTATAATTCTAGGGTTTCACTTGAACATATTTTTAAAATAAAATTTAAATATTCGATAATAAATAAATAACAATTCCAATGATACAGTTAACACATCGACAAATAAGATTTTTATAAGATTGTATTATTTGATCCATATCGAGAATATAGTTATTATTAATTTCAGTATAATTATAAAATAAATTCTATTAAGTCTATTCATTTATTTAAAAAATTATCGCTATGTTATGTGTGCGTGTCTGATTCGATTTTTAAAGCACTTGGCTTAATTTTCAGTTAGACCGAGCTTAATATTATACTCATATACTTAGGGAACGTTCACATATTACGTCATCACAGAGGGGGGGTAGGAGGGTATG